>CM076575.1:2030942411-2031169420 GCA_034641835.2 Pinus albicaulis | reverse complement strand
TCTAGGAGCATCTCCATAGAAAAATTTGGTTTCCCCGGATGGAAAAAAAAAAAAAAGATTTCGAAGCTATTGCGGTCGCGAAAGAAGCCATGCACAAGATGAAAAGGAGTAACAAAAAATTGATTATTGTAAAGATGACCTTTCTAAGGCCTATGACAACATTAGTTGGCTATATCTTTGCCTTCAAAAACTAGGTAATGGGATGTACATCAAATGTAAGTTTTGTTGTCCTAATCAATGGAGTAAGCCTCCCCATTTTTTCATAGCGTAAAGGGTCGTACAGGAATGCCCTATGTCCCCATTGTTGTTCTTACCGTAGCCGAAGGCCTTAGTTAACTAATTATTGTTGCAAAGAGAATGGGGGGAGACAGTGATAGAATTTGCTACCAATTTATTCATTACCCATCTATTGTCCGTAGATGATATCCATATCTTCATGATGGGGATCGAGAGTACATCCAACAACATGAAAATAACACTTGACCTTTTCTTAAAAGCCATGAGAATGAGCTTCAACGTGAAAAAAATCTTCCATAACACATGAGGGTTGTTTGAAGGTGGAGTTAATCGTGTAAATACAATCCTCGCTTTCACCGTGAAGCCACTAGGGTACAACCCCGCAACTGGTTCCACTAATGTTGAGATTGCAACAAGATGATGAGCTTAGTGGAAAGAAGTCGCCTTCACCAAGTGGGCCCCGCAGTGCTATTTTTGGTGCAAAGTCTATTTTTAGACATGTCGATCACGATTCTATAAGTTGCGTGACGCTATTTGTTGATGGTTGGTCAAGTCGGGAAAAAAATATATGGACTTATATTTTTAGACATATTTTAATCTATTTCTTAGATTTAGTCTAAAAATAGATATGTCGAATATTATTAAATTTTAATAATATTTGGACTATAAACATTATCTTATTCTCTCGAGCACTTTAGTTAAGTGCATGTATGTGGCATGAGATGACAAGGAATTATACTATTCCCGAGGTTTGAGTGGATCTATTGCATGGATACTTCATTATAACTCATGTGACAGTTTGGGTGGAGTTATGGAGCTAGTTGATGGAGTTGTGTCTGCTTAACTGAGTTAAACATAGTTGAGCTAGTTGTATCTAGTCTAACTTATTGATACACTAGTGGAGAGTGGTGTGAATTAATTATTAATTAATTCACTAATTATTAACTCATTAATCAAATAAATAATACATCAAGTAACTACAAAGTATGGACAAGCTTTCAAAGGAGACCAAAGGAAGAGGTAGGTGAAAGAGCAAAGCAGTGACTATTAGTTGTGACTATATTGCTGCATGGATTTGCAACAACTAGTGATTAGAGATGCCAATGAGGATTGCGTGAGCAAGGCTAGACCAATTCGGAAGTTCATTCGCAGCCATTCTTCAAGAAAGGATTGCACAAGAGAGGCGTTAAAGCACGTGGTAGAGATTAGAGCATGTGATTTGTTAGATCGGGCTTAATTAGTGTGTAGCAATTGGAGATTATACCGAGAGCTTGTGAGGAGCTTTGTATAATGATTGTTACATGATATCTATGAAATATAATATACGTATAGTCAGTTTTTAGCTTTAAGCTTTCCCATAAAATATCATGGTCCATATGTGTGATCGTTTATGGTTTTAATGTGCGTGCGATTGTTTTTATTTCCGCAATTAATGATCAATGGCAAGAAGAGATTCGTATTGTGCATGAAGTTAAAATAGTGTGTGATCAGAGAATCTCAAGAATAATATATCAGTTATTCAAATTTCTACATGGTATCGTAGCAATATTGATCATTGGAGCAATTGCAAAACATTGAAGCAGGCTTGAGTTTTGTGCCGGTGGAATTCAAATTTATAAAGAAGAAAGCTTTCTTGGTGTCGAAGTTGAGATGTCTTTCAACGGATTTCGATTGGAGTATGCCCTTGAGGGAAGCTCGAATTATATTGCATGGAAGGATGTGATGGAGGTGGTGCTAGATGACAATGGGTTGAAGGAGTTCAGATGCAAAAATTCCAAAACTCCGGCTTCTAGCGATGGCCGTCACACTTGACGCATGGCAAAATAAGACAAGAAAGTGTCGTAAAAATCTATCGGAAGGTGCAAAGGATCACATAGTGTCCACCCTTCATGGTAAGTGCTTCTCCATTCTTGATGTGTGGAAAGGATGCATTTATTCCAAAGCAAGAGCGACTAGAGGAAGCTGGCGCTCGAAGGATAAACTCTCAGAACATAAAATGGAGAAAGGCGACAAAAGATGCTCAAGTGCCTCACGAAGTTCATCCAATGCAGGGATGAGCCGGGAAGTGTGGGGGTGATCGTAGATGATGAGGACTTGGTGAGCTTGGTTTCTCGGCTTCCGAAGAGATGGCATTCGAGTCAAGACTCGTCAATTGTTTCGGGAGAAATTGCCGTGATGTAGACAACTTTGGTCGATCTTGTGCAAGAGGAGATAAAAGCAGAAGTACCAGATGGATCTTCATCAAAGAAATTTACGAATAAAATTTCTCTTTGCTGCCAAAGTTGGTGGAAGGGGAATAGCAAGAAGAATGCTTCTCAATCCAAAGGCGAAACAGTGCTAGCTGGTGACATGTCCAAGGTGAAGTGTTTTCACCGTCACTCGGTGCCACGTACATTACGCCACTAATTGTCCACAAGAAGAAAATAAGCAAAGCTGCTAGATTTTCAGCCGGAGAGGCCTTAGCCCCACAATTTGAGCTGGATTTTTTTGTTGATCGCATGCTTGGTCTCAAGTATGATGGGTTCATGGTGGTTTTTGGATGCTGGTGCGCTTTTCATATGACCGGAGATAAAGATTTATGCCATCGATCTAGATGAGAAAGATCTTGGAGTGCACATCGAGATGGGTGATGATGGTAGACACAAGTACATCGGTATCGGTACCATTTCTTTGAGAGGGAGTCTAGTAAACCCTTCAGATGAAGAAGTGATGCATGTTCCAGGATTGGAAGAAGAATCTTTATCTCTCCGTGGCCATGTTAGAAGACAAGGATATGATGTTGTCTTTAGCGAGGGAAAGGCTTTCCCCGCGATATTGCGTAGGAACTCGTAAACTCGAAGGATAGGGGTTCGAGTTAAGAACCTTTTATCAATTGTGTAGACACAAGTACACAATGGCGGTGCAAGGCAAGAAGGAGTGGTAAGTCGAGATGATGGCGAGTTGTGGCACCGGGAGATTGGGCCACCTTAACCATGGAGCTTTGAAGATACCGCAACTGCATTTCCACCGGGCTTCCTAAGGGTGCTCTCGTGCGCCGATCGGCAAGGGATGTACCTTGGGAAAATTTGTGGAAGCCACCTTTCACGAGAAGGATAGTCGCGCCACGATGATCCTTGAGAGAATTCACGTACGTGTGTGGAACTTTCTCGCAGCTTCGACAAGAAAGCACGTACTATGTGATATTTGTTGATGATTTTTCTCGAAGTGTTGGATCTTATTCATGCAAGAAGAGCAAGACATACTCAAAGTTCGTGAGTTCAAGGCAGAATCGTCGAAGAAAGAATCGTGGGGAAGCAAAGAAGGCTCTTAAGAGCGACAATGGTGGTGGGAATTCGTCCGTTACTCCAAGGACTTTTATAAAAGACAAAAGGAATTTGAAGAGAGCTCATAGCACCTCATAACCCACAGCAGAGTGGGGTTACGAGCTAAGAACAGAACGATCGGGTGCCGCACGGCGATGTTGCATGATCAAGGCCTTTCCATACACTTGTGGGCCGAGGCATGCAACACCGCAAAGATATGTGCGTAACCGTTTTCCCTGCTGTGATACTGCATGAGTACACCCGAGGAGGCATTTTTTGGTAAGAAGCCTGATATTTCCCATTTGAGGATTTTTGGTTCACCCGTTTACATTCATGTGACTAAGGATGCCAGAAGAAGTTGGAGCCGACCCAGGTTGGGATATTTTTTGGGAGTACACCGATATGCCCCACAACTATCGGTGTATTTTCTAGACGCCGCAAGATTCCGTTGTGCGGCGGGGATATCAAATTTCATGAGGAGAAAGCCATGAAGTGTTCGCTTGAGAGGGAGCCACACTTGCATGTAGATGAGGAGCTATTAGTTCCTAAGGATGAGCTTTAGGATGTGGATCAGCAACAAGAGGAAGTTCATGGAGTGGGAAGAGACCACTCATGCAGCGTCAACCATCGTGAGGCGACACACTACAAAGCTAAGCGACCGGCTCAAGATGCAGAGGATTGTAGGAGCACCTACATCACAAATAAGCAGCATGCAGACAAACACCGATCGGCACACTAGATGGCTATGCTCTTATGAGCAAGTGTATCGTATTGCAGCCATCCTCTTTGAGGAAGCTATGGAGGATCCCGCATGGGTAGATGCCATGGTGGAAGAGTATGATTCGATTGGTCGAAACAAGGCATGGGAGATTGTCCCAAGGCCGAAGGGATATCGTTATGGGTTCGAGATATATCCACAAAGAAGCAATGACGGGAGGTGGGAGAAGTACAAGGCAAGAGTTGTTGCCCGAGGCTTCTCGCGATTGAGGGGATCGATTATGAGGAAACTCATAATTGCCGAAGGTATTCTTCCATACCCACAATCCTTGCTCTCTCAAAGATGGGGTGGAACATTCATCGATGCATGTGAAGACCGCATTCTCAACCCGAGTGATTGAGGAGGAGGTGTACATAGAGCGGTACCAAGGTTTCTAGATCTTCAAGAAATGAGTTGCATGTAAAAGTGTGCTCAAGAGAGCGATGTATGGGCTGGAACAAGCACCTCGCTTCATACACATGGATAGAGCGCTTATTTTACCGGACTTGGATTCTCCAAAAGTGAGGCGTGATCCGAACTCATACCAGATGCAGGAGGGTAAGTTGTTGATCATTGTACTTTATGTAGATGATTTGATTTTTGACAGGTGATGAATCGCTGATACTCTTATGCAAGGTTGATCTTGCAAAAGAGTTTGAAATGAAGGACTTGGGCCTCCTTCTATTGTCGGGATTGAAATTTGCCAGCCAGTTGATGGATTGTTTGTGTCTCAAGGCAAGTATGCCCGGGAGATACTCGGAGTAGTTCAACATGCATGGTCGTGCAAGCTCATCGACACTCCTCTTCCCCGGTGGTTGAGGAAAGAGGACAAGCATCACGCAGAGAGGTAGTGGATGCCACCGTTTATTGACAACAGGGGGTGCTTATGTATCCGGTCACCACACAACCCGACATGCTATGTCGTTAACCGCCTTTCACAAGCTACGGTTAAGCCTACCAAGCTCTACGAGAAGGTGCAAGTATGTATTGAGATATCTCGAGGCACATCAGATATGGATTATGTTGGCGACAATTTGGGATGAGGTGAAGCCGTGTAGCTTCGACAGATGCAGCATTGGGCAGGGGGCCCAATGTATTTAAAGAGCACATCTCGAGGGATTTTCGCATCGGGTTGACAAAGCCGCTTGGTACAATGCAGCGCAGATCCGTGGCACTCGCCCAAAGAAAGGCCGAGTATATGGCAGCGCAGTTTGGTTGCATGCGAGGCTATATGGGTGAGGAAGATCCTAGTCTCGTTGTTCGTCTACACTTAGATCCTACCGTGATATATTGTGATAACAGAGTTGCATCAAACTCGGTTAATCCAAAGATTTCATGATAGATCTAAACAAATTTAAATCCGGTATCATCATACGTAGATCAGGTGCGCGGGAAGATCATGTTACTTTCATACATTCCCACGGAGGATTTGGATGTTGACATTCCGATGAAGGCGCTCACCAGGAGAAAATTCAAATACCATGGGGCAAGATAGGGGTGGTGTGAGCAATCCTTATCTTGTTGAGAGGGAGTGTTGAGATTGCAACAAGATGATGAGCTTAGTGGGAAAGTAAAGTCGCTCACAAGTGGGCCCTCGCGTGCTATTTTTGGCGCAAAGTCTATTTTTAGACATGGTTTATCATGATTCTATGAGTCAAGTGTGATGCTATCCGTGGATGGTTGGTCGTGTCGGGAAAAAATATATGGACTTCTATTTTTAGACATATTACGGAATCTATTTTTAGATTGCCGCCTAAAATAGATATGTCGAATATTATTAGCTCTTAATAATATTTGGACTATAAACATTATCTTATTCTCTTGAGCACTTCGGCTAAGTGCACAGATGTGGCACAGAGTCAAGGTAAGGAATTATGCCGTCCCGAGGGTTAAGTGGAGCTATTAGATGGATAATTTAGTTAGAACTCATGTGAGCCGCAGTTTGGTGGAGTTATGAGCTAGTCGATGGAGTTGTGTTCGCTTTAACCGAGTTAAACATAGTTGAGCTAGTTGTATCTAGTCTAACTTATTGATACAATTAGTGAGAGTGGTGTGAATTAATTATTAATTAATTCACTAATTATTAACTCATTAATCAACTAAAAAATACATTAGTTAACTACAAGCATGGATGGGCCATGGAGACCAAAGCAAGAGGTAGGTGAAATGAAGAAAGGTGACCATCAGCTAGACTATACTTCCGTTGCATGATTTGCAACAACCAGCTGATTGGAGATGCCAATGAGGATTACAGAGCAAGGCTGGATCAATTCGAGTTCATTTAGAGCCATTCTTCACTCGTGATTGCACAGAGAGGCAAAGCTATCGTGTGGCAAGAGATTGGAGCATGTGATTTGCTAGATCTAAGCTTGATTAGTGTGTAGAAATTGGAGATTATACCGAGAGCTTGTGAGTGAGCTTTGTATAATGATTGTTACATGATCTCTATGACATATAATACACATATAGTTTGGGGTTTTCTTAGCTTTAAGCTTTCCCATAAAACATTGTGTTCATATGTGTGATTGTTTATGGTTTTAATGTGCACATGCGATTGTTTTATTTCTCGCAATTAATGATCAATGGCGTAAGAGGTTATGTATTGTGCATGAAGTTAAAATAGTGTAATCAGAGAATCTCGGTGAATAATATATCGCTATTCAAATTTCTACAATGAAAACCGTACAACTACAAAAAAAACAATTAGAACTCGGTTGTTGGCAAAAATCGAGAAGAGGATCAATCATTGGAGTTTTAAGTGGCTTTCAAGGGCATGTAGGTTGATATTAATTAAATCGGTCCTAATGGACATCCCGCTATCGGATAACACTCACATGCGTAGCAAAAGGTGTTTTAGCGCATTAAGAAAAATATGTGGTCGTTTCTTGCATTGGTTCAAAAGAGGAAGGTGTTTTTCTGGGTTTCGGGGAAAATAGCTATTCCAAAGACTTGGGGAGGATGGGGTATAAAGGACCTCCCGATTTTTACATTTCACTAGCCGCAAAATATGGGCGAAATGCACTAATAACATTGGAAAATCTATGGACATTGGTAGTAAAGAGAAAATACATACACTTAACCTTGGAGGAGTGGATCCATAGAATTGATAAAAACCTCGTGAGTGCTTCTTTAATATGGAAGGCTACTCCCGGAATAATTTGACATTATCGAACAAGGTCTTGCTTGGACTACGGGAATGGTGAAAAATTCGGTAATAGGTGATGACCCGTGGGTGGGGTGCAATGGGAACTATGCACTCCCAAGGAGATTACGTATGTCTTGAACAATAAAGGGCATTACTTATCTCAACCAGACAATAGAGCCAACGGATTCTTCTCCAAAGATCGTGTTGAATCGTCGTGATGCCCTCCATTTTCTCACCGTGGGGGATATATGCGCTCATGCATTAGTGACCTCGAATCGATCCAATGTTAAATTAAGAGATCGCCCAAATGGGCTTCGGCGGGTCCATGCCCCTAATGGTCATTACTTCCCAAAATTTGGATATGCATTTCGTATTGATAGGATTCCGCAGGGGGAAGGAATGGTGGTGGAAATCCCTATGGAAATTGAAAATCCAACCAAAATCAAGGTTGTTCTTTTGTGCCTTCTCAAGAACAAAAACCCACATGGGGCACCTACAAAAAAGGAACAATGCTGGTCCCAGATGATGTGCCCTTTGCAAAAACGCAGGAAACTATCAACCATGTTTTCCCAAGTTTCCCCTTCACCTCTAAGGTTTGGGACACTACATTGAATTAATGGGAATAAGGCAGTTTGGCGAGGGTCGTCTCTCATGGAGCCATGGTACCACTGGTGGCGAGTCAATCAAGTGGACAATCCGAAGAATATTCCACTCATCATCTACTAGATTCAACTAGCTAGGAATAAGGGGGATTTTTAGATGTTCCATCATCAATGTTCCTAATTGCAACATAATGCGTGTCTATCCTTACTCTTCTTCCTCAATCATGAACTCTTCAAATCCCCCAGAAATGCCTGTGAAGAAAAAATTGATCCTAATATACCTTGGGCCTATTTTGATGGTGCACGTATGCACATACGTATGTGGGGTAGGACTGGTTATATATCTTAGCAATCATAGGTTTTGGAAAGCCTTAGTAGGCCTCAGAAGGAACAAACAACTTTGCTAACTCCAATCACTAAAACTACTTTGCGTCGGATCATGGACTTAGGGACTAACCAAGGCAAATTTTTGGAGATTCGATAAGTGTTATTAATTGGTTTAATGGAGATGCATAGATGTCAAAATCACATTTTGTTCCCAATTAATGAATATATTTACGTATAAAAATGATTTTTGATTACATATATGTTTGTCACGTCTATGGCTTTGCTTTTTGCATTTAGTTCTGATATCCTATTTCTATATGGAACACCGGACATATATTCCGTTTTTCTTCCGACAATTATAACTTATGTTTTATGGGGTTGTTTTCTCCTTTGATTGGGGAGGCCTCTATGTACTTTTGCTTTCATATTTTTGAAAACTCAGGATGATGACAGAGTTTCATCCATATTTCCTACGAGGGTGATGTGCTTTACTTTAGTCCTTTTAGAGTAACACTTTTATTTGCAGCAATGTGAATCTACAACTTTAGGAATGCTTGCTAAACATTCTTCGTATGTAACTTTTTATTTTATAATAAAAGTTCGATTTTTCCTTGGAAAAGAAGAAGCTTTGGATCTATCATATTCCAAAAGTGGATCAAATATCTTATAGTGCAAACCTTTTATCAAATTTATTTAATTTAAGACAAGTTTGCACCTCAATGGACTTGATCCCTTTCCAACTATAATAAATTTGGACTTATAATGGATTTTTATAGTGGTTCCATATTTATCTCTCTTTCTCGTGTATATAGAGCATTGAAAGAAGACATCTTTGTACAACATTACCATTAAAAGGTTTTAATTGTAATTTTCAAATTTTCTTTATATGTATAGAGAGAGAGAGAGAGAGATTTTATCTATCATTGACATTCAAATATTATATTTTCTAAGAGAAATCATACATTTCTTATAAGAATGTAGAAATCACTTGTTTTCAATGAATTCTATATAAATATATAAAATTGAAATTAAAGCATTGGAATTTTTTATCTATAGTTGACATTTAAATTTTCTTTTTGCTATTAATATTGCTTAAAATAAGCATGCCAACTCATTGTGGAGAGGGGGCTTCTATAGACAAAACTCAACAAGTGTAAAATCTATTATGCTGAGAGAGATCCAATTTCCTAGTTCCAATTAAAAAAAGTAAAAATCACTGAGAAACTTGTCCCTTTCCCAACATAATACACAATTTACATTGGTTCCTCCAACAGGTATGTGGCCTCTCAACTCCATTGAAGCCCCACAAGGTATGTGGCCAAAACATATCTTACTTGTACAAAACATCATTAAAGTATTTTAATTATAAAAAAATTTTTATAGTTAGAGTATATATATATTTTTTTTTACTTTCAACTACTTAATATAATACAATAGAATAAAATAGAGAGAAAAATAGCAAGAAAGATATCATATGAACATGTTAAACAGATGCACAGAAACCTAAGTAAACAAACCAGGAAAGTATAAAAACCTTGAGTAAGTGAATATCCCAGCTTAGTGAAAAGAACACAAATTAGTCAGAAGAACACAACTTAGCTCAGAAAATAATGGAAAATTTGACAAGATTATGATAAAATCGGGTAGAAATTTTAATTTTTTTTTATTATAGTTGTCATTTTTTATTATCGCTGTCAAACTTTAAGATTTTGGGTGACCAGGTTTGTAAATGTGCTGAGTCCATTTCCACCATAAAAAAACACAGCATTCCAAATATTCTGATATTTTGAAACTTTTTTAAGAGATTCTGGCAATAAATCTGATTTTTTTTTAGGGATTCTGGCAATAAATCTGTTGTCCCAGTAAATAAATTTGTGTCTGAGGATTAGACACAGAAGCTATGGAGGGTGTTTGGCGGCTGGCTAATTTGTTGGTGGATGGGATTGGATTGGATTGGACCAGGGTTTTTAAGAATGTTGAGTCCATTTCCACCACCAAAAACACAGGATTCAAAATATTCAAATATTTTGATATTTTGAAATTTTTGAAGGAATTCTGGCAATAAATCTGCTGTCACAGTAAATAAAATTGTGTAGTGGATACACAACACCTAATAAAATTGAAAAACTATAAAATACCAGAGAACCCAGTGTTTGAGTAAATTTACCAAATTGAAGAATTTGAATGTGCTGAGTCCATTTCACTCATAAAAAATACACATGATTCAAACATTCTAATATTTTGAATTTTTTTTTTTAAAGATTCTGGCAATAAATCTGAATTTTTAAAAAAAGTTTGGCAACAAATTTGCTGTCCCAGTATATAAATTTGTGTAGTGTCTCTACACAACACCTAATAAAAATTGAAAAGCGATAAAATACAGAAAGCCCAGTGTTTGAGCAAATTCTACGAAAGAATGGTTAAATAAGACAGAGCCTAAAAGTTTTAGCAAATTTGTTGTCAGTCAGATACAGAGCCCAATTTTTTGAGCAAATTTAATATGAAAGAATGGTTAAATAGAGAGAGACAGAGGCCAGTGTGAGTTTTAGCAAATTTAATGAATCGAAAATAGGGTAAGGGGTTTGATATGTAATCTCATATGTACAGGCTAATTTGGCCGTGGGTGGGATTAGATACTGAACCTTTGCATTGCATGGGTATGGGTATGGCTGTGGGAGGGTGATTGACTGAATTAGACAGTGAACCTTTGCATGGGTATGGCTATGGAGGGTGTGTGGGTAGTTGTTGTTGCAGAGAAGAAAGGGGTGCAGCCAAGAGCTGAGCAGCAGTCCACCTGGTGCGGGCATCCTTTGGTGCATACAGCATGTGATGAAGCTCCGGAACTGGCAGACGCCGTTGGGGGAGGAGGCAGTGGGTTCCCTGTAACAGATTGCTGGCCAGTCCGCCTTCTGAAACGGGAAATGCCCAACAAAACACCTTCCGAGCAGACTCAACTCCCAAGCTCCACATATATCGCTCGCGTATCCATCGTACTGTCCACCGTAGGTCTCGGGGTCGAATCTCTCGGGGCTCATGTAGGCACAGGCACAGGCACCCAGAATTCTGCTAACCCCGAAGTCTGCAATTTTCACTTCCTGCTTCCTGTTTATGAGCAGATTCGAGGGCTTTATGTCTCTGTGCAATACCTTATGGTGGTGCAGATATGTCAAGCTCTTCGAGACCTGTCTGCCACATTCGACAGGAACCTCTCAGACATTATCCAGAGGATTTCCCTGCTCCAGCGCACTCGTCCATGTACTCCAACACTGGCAAATTTTTCTCCCTTTTCAACATCCCTGCAGCATTTCAGCCCATATGGGGATTCCGTTCCTTCATAATTTCCATCTCTCTACTATTTCGTGCCTCACTGTCTCGTCATGACAGTGATTGACCTTGAGGGCGTAAAGCTTGGAAGTTCTTCTTGTCGGACCTCGTACACTTTACCCCGGCGCTTCCATGGCTCAGTTGATCTGAATTCTGCCCAACTCTGAGAGATCTGTCAGCATCAGCTGTACTCTGCGTAGGAGGAGGCAGAGGCAGAGGAAACCGATACAGCCGAGTCTGTTGGCGTTGGATATTCGGCTGCTGTGATTTCGCGACCCATTTCGTAATGGTGGTTACGTGTGACGAAACTCTGAAAATCAATGGTTGGATGAATCAAATCAAATTGACGAAACTCTGAAAATCAATGGTAGGATGAAATCAAATCAAATTGACGAAACTCTGAAAATCACCGGGCCCTTAAAAAGAGTAGGTACCCAGTCACCCCAAAATGAGGTTGGATGCTCAAATAAATCCGTCGCAGTAGCCATGTAAGTATGACAAAAAGACCACACACCCGAAAACCAGGTTGGATGCTCAAACAAATTCGCCTGAATGGCAAGTAAGTATGATATAAGGAGACGTAGAAAATGGTTATAATATCTACAAATTTATACGAATTGTATATGTTGTTATGTTTTATTTCTGTGAGGCTAAAAAATTTGGATGTTGGTAACTGTCTACTAATAATTGTATTTTAAAATTTGAAGATGTCAAACACTTAACTTTAACTTGGCTAAGAAAATTTCCCCAAACTAGCCAAAATTTTAATTAACTTAATTTTAACTCCGTTAATCTATTTGTTAATTTGATTTGATTTTGTCTTCCCCCAGTTAGGCGGCCATGCACATGGACTGGGCCGAAAATTTCTCATGGTGTAACATCGTTTGGGTACAGATGCATCAAGAGTTCTGAAACATTTTCCTCAGATATCTGAAGACCGTTATTGATACAGTATATGCTTTCAGTCAAAATGTTGTGCGAAAGTGAGTCTCTACAATAATAAAGATGTATTTTCTTAGAAAGTTTTTCTAAAAAACTAAATATACTTTGATTAAGATCTTTTCAGTATTGGATGGAGTGTTTAGAAAATTTCATGATTTCCATTGTTCAACATATAAATTGATATTGAAATTTAATTGTACTTTTATTTTTTTGTAGTTTAGTGTTTTATTCAATAACAAGGTAGTATATACATTGTAGAGGTTTTTGCCATGGTTTCTTACTAAGGTGAATAATATAAAGGTGTATCACTAAGCAAACCAAAATTGTAATCTCCAAGTTCGTCAATCTAAAATAAATGGAGTTTGCAGTATCGATGCATCCCATGACACCCTCCCTTAAATATTTATCTTTCCCTTAATTCTTTTCTAATGATCACCCCTCAATCCCAAAGTTTGTAATTATCCCTGTAAGAATGAATAGTTAGCGAGGGCACATCAAAATCAATATGTATTATGTAAGAAAAATATGTATTATTTTGTTGAACAAATCAATATTGTTCAAATTTTGCCTAGTGAAATAAGATTAAGTATTATATTTAATAAAATAAAATTGATATTCAATATTTAGGTATAAAAATATAGTTGAAATAGGATACTCCTTGCAATGTCACCGGGCTCAACCTTTGCCTCGGTTCCTATGTTGTGCTTTGGGTATGCGGTGCACCCATAGGTTATAATAGTATTAATAATCAAACCTCCGTATCACACAAGCAATACCTTGGCCTAGTTTCCAATTTATTAAACACATAAACACACACACACACACACAAACCTATAAAGAAACCATTTATATACATTATTTATAGAAAAATAGAATCAATCAACCTAATATTGATAAGTTGAAGAAAATTACAACCTAAGAAACATGATTAAAGAACTAAAAGAAAAATTAACTAATAACCCAAGTAGCATGGAAAAAAAATTGGGATATGAAACTTGTCAAAGAGGAAATGAATATGCTAACGGATTTGGATCATGATCATAAACAAAAGATCCTAATCTCATAATTGCTAGTGTAAAAGAGTAGAAATATGATGATACAATAACAATAGTAAAAGAATAACCAAAAAATAAGTCACCAATCGAAAAAAGTTATCTCATAGAAGCAAGGAGGTAACGTATAGTTGTAGCTACCCTAGGTGCAATAAACTATGCGCAAAGTACAATTTTTGTTGTTGTTGTTGTTGTTTATTAATCCAAAAAAAAAAAAAAATTATTTCTTCCAAAGAAAATACTTCATCTTCTACATCCTAACATTCAAAATGGTGTCCATTGTAATGACCCTCACACATACATTAATATTTTTTTAATAGTAAACTACATATTATTTGTTTTGTATAAGATTTCTTCTATGTTTAAAACATCTTTGATTACGAATGACGAAACTGGACATTTAAGGTATTCGAGTATCAATGTCCTAATTAATGAACTTTGAACATCATGAATTCTTATTCTATTTGTGAACTTCACATAAATGATTTATTTTTCCTCCAAGTTATATCCTTTTCTTAAAAGGATTTTATGATTAACATAACCCATCCACATAAAAAAATAATTCTAACCTCGTTACCGTTGTTGGACCCGCCAAGATTCGGTGGGATATGTTAGACCTTTGCTTTGTCTTGCTTTATATCACCTTACTCGAAATCCCTCATGGTTTTGTTGTTGGAGTTAATGCTTACATTCTATATTTGAGAAGTTGTTTGTGATGTTGAGAAATTCTCTCAACCTCTCTCTCAAATTAGGAATAAGTTGGATCTCGTAAAGTCTATTTAACAGAGTAATCTCGAATGTAATCTCTCGTGTGTGAGTGTGTTTACACATACACCATTTGTGTATAATATATGAGTGTGTTTAGTAATTGAGTGCTTTTCAGTTGTTTCTATCATGGTATCGCGAGCACAGGATCGCAGGCCCGTGTTGTGAGTCTAAGTCCTTGGAGAATGAGAGTGCAAATTGGATTTCCTATGCTGAATTCTCGATCGTTTGCAAAATGAGAGGAATCGACAAAAATGCGGATTGAAGGGTAGCAAGTATTTATGCTCCAACCCCGTTTCGTGTTCTTTTCGTAGACATATGTTTAGCGATACCGCATTTCTATGGAATGCTAACCTCCTCATTAGAGAACGATGCAAAGCAATAAGTTAGGATATGTTTAAATATCATATAGCCATTAAGGACTGTGGCCTCGCTAAGTTCAACTCATGAAGACAAAAGGCCAAGTTTGCTTCGGTTTCTATACCGACATTACCGGTTTTTTATCACCAAGCATTGAATTCCATTAAAACATTCGTTGTAACTTCTTTATCTCCCTTGCAACTCGCGCAGTAATATGCGTCAATATTCAACCCCGTTTTAAATTTTCGAATCTCTATTTCTCGTTTTTCTTTAATCGTCTCTACTATTTTTGCAAATGATTCGGGATTTTGGCTCGCCTTTTGGAGTAAATCCAACGTATTGCAAAATTAGTAAAAGTGTTAAACCGTATATTAGTTGCATGGTGGGATTTCCGGAGAAATTTAGGGCCGATTAAATTTTGTATTATTTAACACCATACAAATCAAATGAAAGTAGAACACTTCAAGAAATATACATCTCTTATCCATGGTCGAAGGAGACTCTCGTTGGAGTTTAACGAAACCGAAAATCACTACACCACCAAGATTACATCCACCAAGAGGCTAGCATTCCGTTGACGGAAAATTTGTTCGCCAACAATGGGGATCTCTTGGTAAAAAGTCCTAACCAGACTTTAAACCGTTTGGAATAGGGATCCCATCCAGGTGTGGGTCCGCCATCGCTAATTCTCTTTCCTTGGGTCTCAATATGACTCCAATAAACCTACACACACACTTATTCAGATGATACAAGACACATGATTGATGAATTAAATGAACATATAACACTATGTGTGTAGCAAGCTAAAAAATAAAGCATGGGGCCAAAGGAAATTTTGTCAACAACATATGATTAGGTCATGCTTGTACGTTATTCTAAACATAGGAAGAAACAATTATCTATGGAAGAATACCGTTCACTTCCTTAAATGGTTTTGGTGATAATATAAATGTCAAGAAAAAGTTATTGACATTCATTGAGAAAGCGAAATAAACTTAGCACCATTAACACATGTTTAGAAACTATAATGCATAAATGATGTCATTGGAAACACGCTTCATTAATCAAAAGATATTAGAAACCGAAATACAATACTCATAGTGTTCACACATTTACCAACATCAGATTCAAAAATGGGAGTTAACAAATGCTTGTATTCATACTAAAAAATGTGCAGTCCTTCTATGCAATGCTCTATATCTCTTTGAGTCCCAAACAAAAAGATCTTTACAATCTTCCCGAAGGAAGTTTTTATAGATCAAAACTTGCCCTTTGGGCTTCGGACTTTTCGCCTTCCTAACCGTTGGGTTGCCTTGCGACTTGGAATGGAGTGATGCGACTACGACCCAATTGGAACAAAGGCGACCGCGACCCGCTGAAAAGTGCGACCTACGACCTCGTTGGATAAAAGGAGCCCGCAACCAAGTTGAATAGTGCGACCTACGACCTCCCTAACCGACTGCGGGGAGGTGCACGTGATTAAGTAGGTCGCGGGCATCAACTTGTTGCTCCTTGAGAAAATTTCGCCATGCGTTTATAATCTCAGCGGATCGGGAGAGATTAGAGGAACTTCTTCCTTAGCTAATGTAAGCACCTAAGGCATTCAATCGCAGTCTCTCTCTTGGAGTGTGACTTGTTGGCTATAAAGAGGCCGCTTAGTGTAGATCCAAATCGGTGTAATGATGAATTTAACCAAGTTCTCTTGCGATGCGTAACATAAGGAGTAGAGGTGGCTTGTCCTGAGCATGGTTTTTATAAATGTTAACCTCCTCGATCTACCTATCCCCACGTCTTTTCCTTACTCAATGCACCTGTGAGATGGAATGTAGTGTAGTTCATGCACGTAGTCAATGCCACCGATCAAATGCACGTGATGCGGTCATTACCTTTTCAGTTCCTTGACAACGTTTCCTAGGATTGCATCTTGATACGAATTTGGACCTTAGCATCCCAGGTGTGAATCCAAACTTTTCTTGGGCAAATTTTCTCCGGAGCCCGTGGGCACTGCCCCGTCCATTCTATCATTCTATCCAAGGCGGCGGAGGCCTCTTTCAGCTGCTGTCGCTCCCCTCCGTTTTGTCTCTACTTCTGCTCTTAGTAGGGGGGCAAACTATTTTTTTTGTATAAAGGAACATCTCCCCGTAAGCCCTCGCTCACATGGTGACCTCGTAGTGTCGCCGAATCTCTTTGGACAGTTAGCGGTATTTCTTACCAATAGGAGTATTTATGTCTTGAAGCTATTTGATTTCCTCCCTAATGCCTCATTTTCTTGCTCCACCCCTTGCTTCCCTTTGTTCGCAGTCTTGCAGCTCATTTTGTAGGGAAAGGATCTCTCTAATCATTAGGCTCACATTTTCTTCTATGGTCGTGGAAAAGGGCCCCGTCGAAGCTATCATCATCGGGGTTGGTCCTAGTGTCTAGGACTATATCTTCTTCTCGCCGTCGTCGTGAGTGGGGCAAGGGTTCTCGTTGTGACATCTCCTTTTTTCCCCGTCGGATTTTGAAAGTGAACTCGATCATAAGTGAGCCTTGTAAGGTTAAACACCTCCTCTTCTTTGTCCTTCGCAGGAGCCTGGATCGAAGAGTGCAAAACGTACACTATAGGTACTTCTCGGGCGGGCTGCAGCCCGCCTTGTAATTCTCGTGACCGGAGGAGATGTCTCGATGTCCTTCGATCTTTTTGATCCTCCTCTTGTTTTCTTTTTCCGTTCTTCCTCCTCTTCGAAGCCGCTCCGCCCGCCTTTGGTCCCCGTTTTGATTTCTACCTCGCGTCCGCTTCTACTTCGCTTTCTTGTTCTTCCTCTTTTCTCTTGCGTTCAACCTCCACCTCGATCTAATTCCCTTTTGAGCTACCATTCCGCCCTCACTTTTGCTTCCTATTCTTCCTTTGTCTTCCCATCTTCATCGTTTCTTTCTTTGTTATGCTTTCGTGCTCTTCTATTCTTATCTTCATCTTCTTTTGTCTTCTTTTCTACCTTCCGGTACCGAGCTTTTCTTCTTGTTCTTTCTATTGGGTGGTAGTGTTGTGACCCATGCCGGTTCAAGGCTTTTGGCTTGGGAAGAAGAGGTGCCTCCCCACTGCCAGTGTTCTTTTCTTCCAAAGTATGATCGTCGGGGTCTTCCCCGATCGGACCATGCTCCTTGGCAAGTTCCCCATTTGCGTTATACCGCTCCTTTTCTCATCTTCAAGGCGGGCGTTTAGCATGGCCGGTAGCTCCATTTGAACTTGGCCCATTTGCAATGTTCGTGAATATCCTCTTAGGATCATATGTCCGATGATCCAAGGCCCCTAGGTAGAAACCTTTCATTTTTTCCGCCTCCACCTCTACCTCCCCGAAATCCCCTTAACCGTGTAGGCACCGATGGTGAGCAGCAGCGGTAGGCCATGGAGTTTTCTTACCTTAGTCGTGACCTTGAGAAACCGGACGTCATCCGATAACATACTTCTTGAAGAAGCATCTTGTCCGTAACGAATCGAGGCATAGCATGGGAGTCTTCAATGAACCAAAGACTTGAATAAAAGTATAATCTTTGAGTGGGAACCAATGGGCCACCTTGACTAATGTCTCCATGGCTTGCCATGACATGCATGGGGCATCTTGACCGAACAATTTCCCGTAGAGTGCAGGGATGAAACGTTGCGAGATTGGTCACATCCCGCTTGTACTTGAGTCCTGCAGTACTTGCATTTCTATGTGAACCGGGGCGCGCCCTCGCTCCGCTCCCGCCAGGCACCCATCCCTCAAAGTGGCACCGGGAACAAACGAAAATCCAATGTAGGAAGCCATGTAAAAATTGTGACAGATATCCCTCCTCTCGGTGCTAGTGCCGAGGATATGTTTGTTTGGAGAGACACCATTAGCATGTTGGCCCAATTGAAATTAGTGCCATGCACAAGGACATAGTTCACCGTGATACCCAAGTGCCACCGAAAGGGTAAGTACCTCCTGGACGACTATATATCCTACAAAGCAGTTAACTGCCACCACCTTATATACCTTCTCCGAGGCCTCGCCACCGGATACCCTCGATCCTTCTTGACTTTGAACTTTTCGGGTTCCACCCACCACCCCCTTAGGTATCTCGGCTATGGCGACTCCAGATGGGTGGTGGCCCATTCTTCTTTGAAAGTCTCTGCTCGTTCCGAAAGCACATAATAAAACTCAAATATCCAAGCCTTTTAGAGTTGCAAAAGATTTAATTTCATGGTCTCGAATTACCCACTTGTTGGGGTCGGTATTTTGTATGATCCATTCAATGACTCCTCGCGCATGGAAATATAGCAGGTGGGCACTTGCACAATGAAGCTTCGACCTTTAACTTGTACACATACTTGCTTGGCCGGGAGGTCCTTCCGGGAATTCTAGTCATGCGACCTCATATACTACACCAACTCATGCCGCTTTCCTTGGAAATGTACAGGCGGCATCCCTATAGACTAGGGAGGAGACATTAGTATTTCCATTTCCCTCTATGCCCTATCTCTCGGGCTCTTGTTTTTCTTGCGCACCGCCAAGAGGTCCTATGTTGCTCCTAGGCTTGAAGAGATGGAGACGCACTCTAATTCTGCTTCAAACTCACCGTCATGTTCATAAAATAATCCCGTGACAAGAAATAAGTTATAATAATAAAAGCTCAGGTACAACATTTTTTTATTAAATTTACCCAACCGAAAACCCAGGAAAGGGTGAATAGTGACTTGCGACCGGGTCGCTAGGGTTGTGAGTGTTTAAACTTTTATAAGGCAGCGACCCCCGCGACAAGGCTGCGAGGTCGCCGGGTTGCAAAGGTTTGATAGCTCGTAAGGGTGTGATCCCCACGACTTGGTGACCGGGTCGCAAGGGTCACAAACATCAATTTTGAGTGTAGTCACGATCAGTGACCCGCCGGGGATCGGTCGCCGGGTCGCAAGGGTCGGAGGTCGATTAGGCCGGGTCGTCGGGATTTAAAAAGTGACGCGATCCTTTGCCTCATTGTAATAAATTGTAGAAATTTGAATAACGATATATTATTCACCGAGATTCTCTCGATCACAATAATTATTTAGCTTCATGCATAATACGAATCTCTTCACCATTGATCATCACATAAGTAAATAAAGTCAATTTCATGCACACATTAAAACCACAAACAATCACACATATGAACACAATATTTAATGGAAAGTTTTGGCTGAAAACCCCAACTATCCGTATATTATATGTCATGGAGATCATGTAAATCATAGTAATAAAGTTCCTCACAAGCTTCCTCAACACTACCTCAAATTTCTACACACTATCAAGCTAGATCTAGCAAAACACATGCTCGAATATTTTGCCACTTGATAGCCACTCTCTATTGCGTAATCAACGTTGCGGGCGGGTTTCCTATTAAATAACATAAAACCACTCCGGCTTTGTACTGCGTAATCCCCGTGGGCTTCTCCAATTATCTCGTATGTTGCAAATAGCAACAATATAGTCACAACCGATAGTTACCCGCTCTTTCACCTATTTCCCACCGGGTTCCGCCCCGAAACTCGTCCATGCAAGGAAGTTAATCGATGTATCTTTAGTTGATTAATGAGTTTATAATTAGTGAATTAATTAATAATTAATTCACACCACTCTCACTAATTGTATCAATCATTTAACTAGATACAAATAGATCAACCATGTTTAGATTAGTTAAACCGAATACAACTCCACTAACTTCCTCAATCAACTCCACCGAACTTCCGTCACATGAGTTCTAACCGAAGTATCCATGCAATAGCTCCACATAACCCTTAGGAATAGCGACTCCTTCAGCTGCCTCACACATCTATGCACTTAACTCAAGTGCTCCAAGAGAATAAGATAATGTTTGCAGTCCAAATATTATTAAGAGCTAATAATATTCGACATATCTATTTTTAGACCGGCAATCTAAAAGTAGATTCCACTCCAAATATGTCTAAAAATAGAAGTCCATCTATTTTTTTCCGACTTGACAACTATCCACAAATAGTGTATCTCGCAACTCACATAACATGATCCATATGTCTAAAAATAGACATAGTCTAAAAATAGACTTTGCGCTAAAATAGCTCATGGCCAACTTAGTGAAGGCGACTCCTTTCCACTAAGCTCATCATCTTGTTGCAATCTCAACACTTCCTCTCAACAAGATAAGGATTATCTCACCCCTATCCTCGCCTTCCTCGTGGTATTCTCGAATTTACCCTTATGAGCACCGTCAAGATATCGCATCCCGACCTCCGTGGAATGTATGAAATTAACATGATCTTCCGCCGCACACAATCTCCGGGCTATGCAGATGACACCATCCGTGAAGCCATGCCACCTCAACTCATCCTCCGTTCATACCGTGATCCATATCCCGATGTGCCCTCGAGATATCTCAATACATGCTTCCCCGCCCTTCCCCAAAAGAGCTTGGTAGGCTTAACCATAGCTTGTGAAAGATGGTTAACTACATAGGCATATGTCGGGTCGTGTATTGACCAGACACATAGCGACCCCACCAATTGTCGATAAATGTTGGCATCCACTTTACCTCTCGCCGATGTAGCATCCTCCTTCCTCCATCCACCAGGAAGAGGAGTATCAACAGTGCTTGCGCCCATGCATGTTGAACTTCTCCAAAACATCTCCCGGGCATGCCTTTACCCCCGAGAAAACATTCCACCACCGTGCTACCAAATTTCCAACTCAAGAAATAACAAGGAGGCCCAGTCCTTCATCTCAAACCTTTGCAAGATCAACCTTGCATGAGTGTATCAATACCATCACCCTCGTCAAAATCAAATCATCTACATAAAGTACAATGATCAACAATCTCATCCTCCACCACAATCCCAGCAGGTTAGGATCCGCTCACTCTTGGAGAATCAAGTCCGGTGAAATAACTCCGTTTATCCATGTGTACCAAGGACTTATAAAAGCCATTTCAACCCACACAACACTCTCTCTTGAGCCTCACACACGTGACTCACTATTGAAGATCTCGAAACCCTTCGAGTCGCTCTATGTACACCTCCTCCTCAATGAATCCGTTGAGGAATGTAATCTTCACATCCATTTGATGAATGTGCCACCCCATCCGCACCGAGAGAGCAAGAATCGTTCGTATGGAAGAATACCTTGCGATAGGCAGAAAAGGTCCTCCTCTACAATCAATCCTCCGTTGAGGAGGTAAATCCCCTCTCGCCGGGACAACAGGCGATCCCTACTAGGCCGCACGGGTCTAGCAACAATCATCAAATGCTACAGCCGCAAGTTCCTAATTGCGAATAAACGGCATCACAACGATGGAGGCCTACCCGGGATTCCGCGTTACATTCGTAGAAGAGACAAATACCCCGTTCCCCTTTTCAGCCCCCAAGCAGACGCCCATCCCCACGATCTCCATGAATGGACACCGCATGCAAGAAAACATGAATACAAGCATAAAATCCAGAATACGCAACTATATATCAGTTTTAAAAGATATAACTCATCATTATCATAAGTGAAAAACAAGAGGGAACCATAACCAATAGTCATTCATTAATAAGCAATCGAAAGAGAGTACAACCAATGTTCGACGCCGAGGTCTCCTTCGAGGGGTCTCCATCGTGCACGTCTGGCAAAGCCTACCAGGGACGGGACAAGCCTCTCTAGAGTCTCTCGACGACAGTCTCCTTGCTCGAGCTTGGCCTTAAGGGAAAAATGAGGGCTCTTGGCAAAGATGTGGAAGGCTCTTGGGAATTTGAGAATCCTGGAGATTCAAGGCTTAGGCACTTCAAGACTAGCTTGCAATGGCAATGAGCTAGCTTTTATAGATGGAGGAAGGGGAGTTGATTCCTATAATTATGGGATTGGCCCTATCTTCAAGGAAGCTTCCATGAGAGGTGGCAAACCACTTCCCTTTCATGGAACCCCCAAAACCAAAACCTCCCAACCCAAGATAGATAACAGCTTCTCAGGGTCTCTGCTGAATGAAATCCCCTCCGCCATTCTTATTTAAAAACACCTCTTAAATTGGTTGGCGCGATCGGCGACCGGGGACAGAGCGCCACTGCGTGGCCTCTTTGTAGGGATTTTCCCTCATTGGCGCGAGTTCGAACCTGGATACCGCGCTGGCAAAAAGGGATGTTTTTATGGTTTTTTGCAAGGAGATGTCTTTAGGGCAATTGAAGCTCATGTTTAGAGGAATGCAATGATAATGGTTTCAAGGCATGACATTGCTCACAGTCACAAAATGGGCCCTCCAATGTGGGGGACGTGGTGTAGGGATGTTGACAACATCATGTAACAGATGCCCCCTAAAGCATGAGGCCCGAGAGAGAGAGAGGTGAAATGCTTTTACGAGAACGTGTCCAACCGAAGCTCCGCCGCTTCGAAAACCTCGCGTGGAGAAATAAATCGATATCTCAAGTACATGATGTATATGTGGTATGGACGTGTACCATCCAAAACAGTAGTATACAATAATTCGCATCCAAGGTATGAAGGTGTACCATCCGAAAGGAGGATCGATAAATAGACCTGTATGGTTGCAAACCTATCCGAAGGAATAAGTCATGTAAATAATAATCCAAAAATCGCGTACCGGATTACAACAAAGACACAATCTGTGGTCTTGCGCTCCATCTCGACTCCAAAACAAAGTACAAGTTCAAGCATGCGAATATGTGAGCCGAAGTCGAACATGTAAGAACATCGCCTCGATTACTAGCCAATGATGAGAGCCGTTACCGTACGCGAGAGGAACCGCCAATAATGACGATGGCCCTCAAGGTACCAAGGTACACCCACGCATGTGAATCAATGAGCCGGCGTCGAACACCCGTAGAATCACTCGATCGAAGGCCAATGATGAGAACCTCACGTCGAATGCGACGAACCTTCGCCATTGGAGGCATGCAGTGCTCCAAGGTACCATAAGGGGAGTCTCTAGATCGACGGACAATGAGTCAAGTTTGGCAGAAGTGACCTTGATCGAAGGTGGGCCATAAAGTTTCCCACATCATCGACACGAGACAGAGGAACATGATTTTTTTTGTGAATCAAAGATCATATGAGAATCGCAGGGAGGTTGATATTTGTGAGGTCAACTTCTCTTGAACATATAGCGACACAAATAGTGGTTTCTGCGTATTTGACATCAACAAATTAGAGGTCATGGTGACGAGGCAATGAGTAGAGGAGAGGTAAAAAAGGATTACCCAAAAACCCATGGAAGAAAGTGAAAAAATGAGATGAGATGTCCTCTAACCTCACACGACGTACAAGTGCCATGTTCAAGAGCAACATATTGCCGACACGACAATGATGATGGTTCCATTTTTCCCCACCATTTCTCGAAGTAGTACCCTAATTATTTTTGATAACAAGCTTGAAGGGGATAACAGATGCTTGTAATATAAGTCTGCCTCTTCTGGCGAATCCATCCTAGTACATTTAATCTAGGCTCCTAGGAAGGGGAGGAACTCCTGAGAACATCATTTCGACCGAACCTACTACCGTGTTTAATGCATCCGACAAAGGAAGAACCCGCATCTTTTCATGTTTAGAGAGTTTGAAAAGACATCGTAAAAGTAAACTCCAAAGGTCTCTTTTCATCAATAGTTCCTCATCCGAAAAGGTAGAAAACAATATCCCGGAAAACCTCCTAGTCGCGATAGGCTAGGGGTATTCCTTTTTGTAAATAATCCATCCTGCCCAAAAAGGGGAGTAAACGTATATCGGGTAGACAATGCTTTCGCAACCACTTTAACGAGATCGAAACGACAAGGGCCTCAAGAATCTTTTCATGTTTCGAGAGCTAGAAAAGAGCTGAAAGATGATCTAAAGTGACTTTTTCGGTGTTTTTACCGAGTCCGAAAAGTATAAAATACAACTCGTTTCGCCGTTTACGTTGCATAAAAACCTCGCGTCGTTACGTAAAGGCAAGGTAAAATCCATTTTTGACAAAACATACGTGTTTCAATGAAAAAATGACTTTTTAAACTTTAAATAAAGCTCAAAAAGTTATAACAGGGTCTAAATGGTAAAAATTGGAAATTACTTTTACTTTTTACCCGAGTGAAGAGCAACATTGGTCCATTTACCGTGAAAATTTCTCGGGGCGGCGATTACGATCGATCCGGGCCACCATTCGTAATTCCGCGCTCTAGGTAAAAGGCGCTTCCACATCCTTCATTTTAGTCCATTTTTTAATAGTTTTCCTCATCATGCAATAGAATTTTGTGGCAACTTTTTGAATTTTTAGGCTCCACTATCGCGCGGCATTTGGCACGGACCCGCGCCAATGGGCTTTTATATGTAAACGATCGCGCCAACTCGGCGCGATTGTTCCCAAAAACAACGCACCGGCCGAACCCAATTTTCTCGCCTAAAAATTCAACATTTTGATCAATTTGAATGAAATTTCTGAAGCTTAACAAGAGATCTAATCGAAGGTTTGTGACCAAAGTGATGCAGTGAAACGTGTTGAAAAATGGTGATCGAGTGGAAAGAAAGAGAGCACGATGAAGAGGACGAAATGGCCATGGAAAATGAGGCTCGCATGAACCTCGAAATCGCGTTCGAAGAAATTCTTCCCCGACACTCGTCATGTCACCAACCCAAGCTACTACATCCTCGGTGAGAATTTGGGATGAACAAGAACAAGTATTCAAGCTATGAGACCAGGTTAGAACCGGACGTTTCTCGATGTGTACTTCAAAACCGGACCGGCCGCGTAGAGGTTTGGTACCCATACCGACAGAGCAAGACTGCTATGAGAAAATGGAGGAAGTGAGGAAATTGTGTGTGCCCATCAGCACAAATGGGATCAGTATAAAGGTGGATATCCACACTATCCATGACTGCACTACGATAGTACCGCATACCATCACGCGGGTCGTTAGGATCGCAGTGCACCACACGAAGTGACGAAAGCCCAACTTCATCGGCTTCAAAGTGCATGAGTCCCATACTATTTGATCGGGGGCCACAAATAAATAACGATCAACATCAAGAGACAACTAATGATGCAAACAAGCTAAGTCGAAGAAATTTGGCCATGGGTCCATCCTAGTATCGTTCATTCTAGAATGATTACCAATCTTCAGGTGGCCAAGGGGACGTTGTAGCGGAGCCGATACCACGCAGAGCCGAGAATGGCTCGCCGGCGCATCGATGCCCGCAGTGTGAGGAGGCTGCCGCATGTCCTCGGGAGGCCGCAGTTTTTGGGTGGTCGCGCACCGCTGGGATTGTAGTGGAGGACCCGCTTCCTTGCGTTGTGACCGTACTTTACCGGAGACCCGCATCTCCCACTACCGGAGGGAGAGGATTGGGATTTCAAGAGTTGGGTATGATCTGCTTTTATTTTTATGCTTGAGCAGATTTTTTGTTAATACATGTCCGTTTCCGGATGCTAGCTACATGTGTATGCGTATGTTGCCCGTAGAGATTAGTCGAGATGTCTCCTATTGCACGGAGAACTCCGCCGCAATGATCCTCACGAGGAGGGCGCAGAAGGAGGAGAATTGGTTCGTAACCTCGAGGACTGCCCGAGGGATTCCCGCACTCACGCCCCTACTGTTGGATGTACCGTTAGTATACGAGACATACAAGTTGGGAGTGCCTAGTCGCCGCCCACCGTCTATTGAGATGCCTAGTGCGTGCAAGGACTTGTTACCGCAGCACCACGACTAGCCTCTTAGGGTTTTATTTCTGCTGCATATTTTTGAGAGACGTGTCGTTCCGATGTAATAAGACGAATATGTATATTTTTTGATCTTATGCGATGCACACTATGTAAACACTTCCATATCTATATATATACATATCTATTTTTGGATGGATTTTCCTTTTCTTTTACATGTTATAATGATTTACAAATTGCGCAATGTTCATCTAACACCAAATTAGCTACCGTATCTCATAATGTATTCATGTGCCCCGGGTATATGATGATATGTAATATAGTCAAAATTTCTTTCTAGTAAACGAATGATACGTATGGCCGTACGTAAAATGGATGGGTTTCCTAATCGAATAATGACCTTTCAAATATAATACCACAAGTTGTGAGTCTAGATACACAAGCAATTCACTTCGATACTCAAGGTTTACGTACCCTCATTTAATAATTTAATACAACACCATATTCCGCGATGTTATTTGTAGTACGTCCTAAAACACACCTCGCAGTTGACCAACTCACCACAGGATCGTAGATTACTCAGCCGCCGAAGACAGACTCTGCATCGCGGGAGGCACCATCCACAACCCAACAAACACATTGATGGACATCTTCACAATCAAGAAGACCCAATCTCGCGTAAATACGTTTACACCGCACACCACACCACACATGCACACAAATGAATAGACACACCTATGTACACACACCACACAAAAAATGACTTTAAGCGTAGTATTTTTCGTGCATGCCCCATTTCCTGGCCGCGCCGCCGGAAATCCTTCATAATCTATAAGCTCGTAGGCCCCATTCTTTAATACCCGTTTAACCATAGGGCCCATACACATGGGTTGGAACTTTCCCGCCCCAAGCTTATCGTGCGCTTGATCACATAGAGGACAAGGTCCCCTTCGACGAAGGAACGTGGTGAAACCGATTGATCGAAGTGAGCTTTGACCCGCTTCTTTTGTGCCTCAACATCGAAGTGCAACAAGCGACGGTTTCATCGAACCGTTCAGAGCATGAGATGCTCTTCTTCGTAAGTGTCGGCAGAAGTTCTACAACAATTTCAAAGAAGGAATCTTGCATTCAACCTAAGAGTGGCTTTCGCACCATACACCAATTGAAATGGTGAATCCGGTATGCACTCAGTGCACGTTCGGTAAGCCCAAAGAGTCGAGAACAATTGGAGGTGCCAATTTGATTTATGAACTTGAATCGTTCGTTGAAGCATGGTGACCAAAACCTTGTTCACTACTTCAACTTGGTCATTTCGAGGGTAATATGACGTTGAGCTATCGTGACGTAAGCCCAACTTTGAAGTCAGCTCGTGCCCATCATATAATCTCGAAAATGTAGTGCACCATGGTCGTTAACAATGGCTTTGCGGACCCCGAAACATCCAATGGTAAGGGCGTTGAATATGAATTCGAGCAATTGTTTTACCGTCGGCACGCAAGTAGGCATCGTCGGCCCACTTGGTGGAAGTAGTTTCCACAACTACGATTATATACGCATGCCCCCGCCGAATGAGGGTTACACGTCATAAAATCCACGCCCATTTCAAAAACGGGCCAACGATAACAATAGATGCAAAGGAAGAGTGTGGCGCGCGCATCTTGCACCGAAACACCGGCACGCGTGACATTTTCGAACCGCTCGTAATAGCGCTCGACTATCGTACGTCGTAAATATCCTCGCTCGCAAAATCTTGAGCAAGAGCATATCCGTACATATGTCCACTCTCACAAAGCACCATGTGTGCTCATTGAGGGCCCTTTTTCACCCTCTGGTGTAAGGCACCACGGAAAGCACTAATCTACTCCAACAAGGTATAAAGTATCCCCACGATGCGTAGGCTGAGACCGATGCCGACCCGATGCTCAGCATCTTTAGTCAACTCGCACCGAAATGTGGAGGTCCGAAGATACACGATTATGTCGCCACACCAAGGGTCATGAGTACCGATGAGGAAAAGAGTTTCGTCCTAGATATGATCCTCGAAAGTGAAGGAGTGGGAGTCTATAGGGAGAGAGCATATAAGATCCGTCGAAAACAAGTGACTTCGTTGACTTAGCGTAGTAAACTCTAAGTCAAACTCCCGCAGGATAACAATCCATTTGGAGTATTTTCCCCCGGGAAGAACCTGCTCAGAGAGAATATATGTCATGGGGGTTGCAATCCAAAACCACCGTTATCTGTACAATATGATAATGGTGAAAGCGCTCGCACAACAAAGCCTATACAGTTTTTTGGAATCTCTCACATTAGCATAACGCGTTCGTATCGAGAAGGTTTTACCATAGATAATAAACAACATGTTCATTACCATCATCATCATCCTTCTTCACCGTAACCATAGCAATGGTGCTAAACGCGCGGCCGGATACAAAGTGAAATCACGATGATAGTTCCGAGGGGACGAAGCAAAGGAGCACAACCACAATGTCTTTAGCTTCTCAAAGTACGTCGAGCAATTTCGGGCCTCCAACGAAGAGAACATTCTGCCATTAGGCGCAACTTTGGCCACCTCGCCGTAGTTCGGGATAAAGCATCGAAGGAAGTTTGCTTTTCCCTGCGTACTCTAACCGATATAAATGAGGAGGGTGATGTGGAGGTTGATGATAGCCTCGATTTTTAAAGGTTCAAGGCGAATTCCGTCTTTGGAGACTATGAATCCCAAAAGACTCGCCATAGAATCCACGCCGAAGATGTACTTATGAGGATTGAGCCTAATATTGTAGCGCCCACAGCCGAAGGAAAACCGCGGAGGTGTTCGTGGTGATCCTCTCGCCACCGAATGAGTCGGCAAGTCTGTGAGCAAGGTCGAACGATGCGTGCTAATGTCATGGAAAGTACAAGACATCGCACGTCGAAAAGTAGCCTCAACGTTCTTGCCGAACGGGAGTTTTTTATACACCTAAAAGTACCCCATGGGATGATGAACGATAGCTCTCAGGTTGATCCCCCCGTGCAATATTGATTTGATTATACCGAGAACCGTCCATCATGAACAAACTTACCCACAACATACACATTCGTCGTACAATCCGGTCGATGAACCGAGGGGATAGTTATCTTTTGGACATGCGCGATTGATGTCGCGGGGTAATCATCACGTACCCTATTAGCACCTCGATTTTTATCGACAGGGACAATGTTGTACACCCATTCTCCGTGGAGGGGACAGACAACAAAACCCGCATCTCGTGTTTTTCAACTTCTCGCCTTAATTGCGTGGCTTTCCGAGGATGCATGGGGCTTAAGCGTTGGCGTACCTGCCGCACCAGATAGGTTGGAATCTCGCTCATGCACTACGACATCGGGATCAATCCCGGCATTTCCTCGTAGGGACTGTGCGAACACATCTCCGAATTCTTTAAAAAGATCAAGATAGACTTGAATTTCATTGGGAGAACAAGTCACTCCCACGTGAATATTTTCAATCTAATTTTGCCATCAGAGATGTTGATCGGGATGGTTTGAGTGATGTTACTCGTGTTACCTTCGAAAAAACCGTGCGTCAAGATGGGCGTTGAAGAGGAGGGGCAGGAACCCGAGAAGCATAACGCTCCGTACGGGGCCGCCCGTCGTTCCCCAAGGTAGGCATAAAATAGGAGCGATGATGTCCATCTCCCCAAGCTAAGTGCGCTCCTCAAGAGACATAGTTTCAATGATGGCTTCATCGGAAGGAAAAGTCTTTGAGAGGATTAGGTGAACTTCATCGACGAAGCTGTGGGGATCGAGAGTAGACGTCGAGAGCCATGCTCAAAGGAGCATGTCGAGGAGGTAGAGGATCGTATGTGGCAACAATTTCACACTAGCCGATTCCCACCGGAGTCAAGGCAGGCCGATTCTCCAAACTCAAACACCGCTCAGCGTAGGAACAAGCTGTGGGTCATCGGGACCCGCAAATCATGTTAACTCGAGCGTGTGCGGTGGTGTGGGGAAAGATACCCATGAGGACGGGGCCTTAGACCGGTCCTACACCGTCGGGGGGATTCGTAACCGATCCACGTATGGCACGTTGCTCCCGAAGTAGAGGTGAAGAAGGACAACCGATCCACCGTGACGATTTTTCCCCGTGAGGGAACTTAAGAAGTGGAAAGATGGTGGACAAACACGCCGCAGCATGGCATGAGTCCACCGCGGCTCGTAAGCATATTGTGTGCTGAGCTTGGTGTCAACCACTTCTACTTCCACGTTGGACAAGCCTTCCCCCTCGTAAAGTGATCGCTAAAATTTCGAGAACACCTGTGGGTTGGATTCCCCACCATCAAATGCCCTCGAGGGAATTGGGAGAGGACGCGAAGGTCGAGAGCCAATGGCCTTCTAGCAAGCAGATGACATAACGCAGTAGAAGCATCGTTCATCCACCGCGGCCCTATGGATGTTCAGACCGTTAATCCCGACTTGAATAACAAGAGAAATTTGATGTGGAAGTTTCCGGGAGGAAATTTTTTAAATCGAAGGAGAGAAGACTTGAATTCCAAGGATCGATACCAACAATCGGCAGACAAAGAAAGCCTTCCCGTTGCGAAGGAAAACTTTGAAGAACTTCGAGTGCGTACATAGCAAGGTGCTTGAAAGCAACTTCTCAACAATGTTGTAGTGTTGAGCAAAGACCAGCATTCGGATTATATGAAGATCTCCGAAGAACACCTTAGAAGGCAACACAATAAAATTGTGAGTAGGCTTCGATTTTCTAAAGAACCAGAGATAGGTAGGGGAGTAATGCCCATCCACAATCGCTTTTCCGGTGCCTCGCTCGCGATTCGTTGTAATCCTTTTCCTCGAACCCGGTAGCGACAGAGATAGGTGCAAGAACCTTCATCATGAAAACTTGGGACCTGAATGGTGCGTATGGTGACGATTATTCAACCATCTCGGGTCCGTTGGAGATGGGAATGGCTCTCTTAGAACCGCTCGAAGTCCTCTTTAGAGCCCTTGAGAAGTTGACCAACCTCGATCATCATGGACAATCCTGCGCATAACGGGTCCCCTCTGCTGGGCACGGAGGCAAGGGTACTTCGAAGCTACGCTCAGAACCATCCCCGGCGAGATTTAGATTCGGGTTTGGGGCATCAGATTTCTGGACGAGCCTTTGCCCTTACTTTTCCCCTGAAGCTTTTTTCCGTAGGATTGGTTCGACCCGGTATTCACCTCCGCGGGCGAATCGTCGGCAGGGATTAGCAGTGAGCATTGTTGGAAGAATTAGATTCTCTCTCGCTCCCATTCGAAGATTTCTTCGAATTTCGAGAGACAGAATCAATGACACCATCCACCGTAGGGGTAGGCGAGCTCTTTAGAGGTTCCGGGAATGCGGGCATCAGCAAGATATCATAAAGCGTGCCGCATCGAGAATACACAAGATCCGTATATTGGGCACACGCAATGGCTTGTTCCTCTCGCTCACACACGCTCCCCATCGCAATATCTTAAGCATTTTATTCACGAAGGAGGTGGTGAACCAGCGAGTTAGTATTTGGATCGTGCATGTGAAACTTGGATCACCACGACGGCGCCGCCACTCATGAATGTGACCGGTAATGAGTGGCTTTATCCTCGTCGCAGAAGCCGGGAGGGTGCGTCTCGACTTCATAACGAACTCGGTAATTGAAAGTGCGGAGGAAATCCATGGCTAAAGAATTGAAATTCGAAAATGCCATGATAACTCTACGTACCGGAAGCTAGCAGCGGTACCTCCGTTAAAGTACGCTAGAAGAGGCACGTACAAATCGAATCGTCGACCCAAGAGTTGGGGACGAACACCAAAGATGATACGTCATCACATGCGCTCGGGGGGTCCTCTCCAGCTTTTCCCCCAAATTTGGGGCACCGCCTTGTATCTTGGTAGGAACTTAGGCCAATACAAGATTATGTAAAATCGTGGATCATTGGTCAATTTTGAAACATCCGCAACTCTGGCACAGAATGGCAATGGCGATTAACCGCATGCCAGGCTCGGATGAGGACTATTACCCGTACTCACAATGGTTGTGAATATCCTTGCCCCCATGGGTCCGTCCGTAGGGGGTGTAGGTCGTATAACCAAACCGATTGGGATGTCAAAACTGCAGTGTGGGCTCGGAGACTAGAGTAATTTTAATTACCAGGGTGTCGGCCTTGGCAAAGTGCATTTGGATTTGGCCGAGTATAGGTAAAACCGGGTGAGGAGGATAATACCGAGAGCCTCCGGGGTGGTTATAACGTTGAGATTGACCATGAGGATAATAACCACCCCGAGGATGAGTAGGTCACCGAAAAGTGGAACCCCCGCGAGCTCGACAAGTAGGGCGTAGTCATGATTTGGCCGCGCATCGAATGAATCATTGCCAGGCGCGTACACGGAATGAGTGGCCGCCTTGAGGAACAAAGTTGAACCGACCGAGAGGGTTTCCCCGAATGAAAAGGTTGACCCTGGAGCAGACAGGGGTCGCGCCTGCCGTGCCGTGCCGACTCGGCCGTGAAGGAGCCCCTGTGTTGTACCGGAGCGGGCCGGCTGGGTCGAGGCGAACACCAGGTTGTGCCGATGGCCGTGCTGGCTCGGTGGAGGAACAAAGGCCGGTGGTTGAAGGTCGGAAATCGGTTTGACTCCGGCGAAATCCAGGATGGTTCCCGCCGATATGCAACGTTAGAAACAACAGATGTCATACATTGGTAGAGAAGGCCGGATTTGCCCCCGCAGACCACAGATCGGTCCCGCTTGGTACCCCCGATGAGGTCGAACTGTGTTAACCGGAAGGGCTGTAATACCGTTCTTAAGTGACCAGACGATGACCCTTAAGCAGCTCCGTGTGATAGCTCGATGGCCGGCCGGGGTCATAAGGATAGCCGTGCTGGCCCGAAGTGGCCTTGGAAAGGTTGCCCTCGTGGGTTATAAGCCCTCGGTTATAAGGTAAACCCGGAGCATGGAGGTAAGCCTCGTGAGCGGGCAGACGTAAAATGTCCCCATGCTCGCTACATCGACCTCGAAAAGCACACACGGGTGTACCATCCCGTGCATAGTGCGAAAAATGGGCCGGGGCCGCTGGGACCTCGGGAGGATGGTCCAACCCTGGGTTCGGGCCGCGTGCAGACAACCAATACCTCCGGAGAGATGTTCTCCGGTATGCGGGGCCGGCCAGACAGATATCTTTGCGTGTTGGCATAGCCCCCGCAGGGTGTCAGGACAACAGAGAAGAGGCGTCACACAAACAAGGGCCGAATGGGTACAGTATAACGGCGTCCCTCGAGGACACCTGCAGTGAAGGGGACATCCGGCCCTCGGAGAAGGATCCGACACTCCCATAGAGGTCGCGGCGAAAATGATCTCGACCCAAAGACCTCGCACTTCGGCAAAGAGCGGGACCCGGGCCGTTGACACAAGCCACCGCCCGCGCAGTTGCCCCTAAACAATCTTCGGTGGGGAAGAGCCGAGAGCAGAAGTCTTCACTAGATGTTGGACGCCTCTAATCACTCACGGTTGGAGCCTCGGCCGCCGAGATCACGCAATAGAGATGTCGAGACCAGAGGAAAATACAACAAAGAATAAAAGTCGAACCCGATGTAAGAGAAAGGAAATCAGCTCCTAATCTCAATTCGTACGTGGTCCGAAAAGGGCCAATCGAACTCAACCGGTCCCCCAAAAGGGTCGCCGTAAAGAACCGGTCCCCCACCGTAAAATCGGAAACAATAGGTCGCCGCGGTTCGGATGAGGATTGTTACACCCTCTCGAATAATCGTATGTGTAAGGACTACTTCGTAGACGAAACCGAAGGTTCCACCACCGTGGCAAACGACAAGAGAAAAAAGAACAAACACACACACGGCCGAAAAGAGTCAAGACACACGATCAAACGGTCAACAAGAAAATCTAAGAGGGCGTGTAATCGTGGGTGATTAATTTTTACCACATTGAAAACAAGAAACTTTAACGTTTCATGTTTTAGGAGTCGAGAAACGATAAAAAAGATGACTCTATCTCTTTCAGATTTGACACAAGCGTGAAAGGACAAAAAGTGCTTGCCATCTTTTCAAATTTAGGGAGTCGAAAAGATCAAACGACCGAAGCCAGGAATACCAGGGCAAAAGGTGTAACAAATAACCGTGAACCGCAATATACACCTTGGTTTTAATAATGAAAGAGAAATCGACCAAGGACTTTCCGTACGTGCGTGCAATCTCCCCGAATGCCGTGTCTCGAAAATACGTGTATAGGGCAGCGTACTCACCTTCCTGCGGACAAAGGATTGAAACCCAGAGGGGTCTCCTTTATATACGCGACTACATTTATGAGCACGAAGTCCGAGCATTTGCGTCGTCTAAAGCCAAAAGGCGAACGATGCCTACTAGGTTTAAAGACGCCGAACACGTCTCTAGCCTAGACCTCTAAATGTGTTTTGTTAGATTTCAATGCTCGCCTTAGTGTAAATTGGAGTAGATTTTAAAGTTGATCTTCAATTACGTTTCAGTTTTTAGGCCCTAACGAATGTGTGGTCTCAAAACTCCTAAATGCAAAGCTACATGCCACAAGACATCATTTCGTTCAAGGAAAACTAGCTACGTAAGAGTTGGAGAGTTTTTACACAAAAAAAATGATCGGAAGACAATCAATGATATCTCTAATGCAACTAATGAAATAAAAAACTTTTCATTCAAATCACTAATTACTAGTAAAATAGAAAAGATTTCAATTTGCACTAATCAACCAAAAGCAAAAGAGATTTTTTTTTTCAATTTTCAATGTTTGATGGCTAGATGCACTAAACAAACCGAAAACAAAAGAGAAGCAATTTGAGAAACGATATTGAGAGAGCAAAACAAACAAATTTCACTCAATGACACAAACAATCGTATCTCAAATCGACCAAAGTCCCTCAAAACCAAGAAAAGGTCTCAAAGGTTCCAATGGACCGTGTAATCTAGGTCCAAAGCAAGATCAAACGAAGTTTGAATGAAGAGAAGAGTAATCACCCAAAAATCGCAACGAAATGGTGAACAACCACTAAGAGAATGCTGAGGAGCAATCAGAGAATTGACCGGACTAACAAAACACCAAAACTCCTATGAGTGGCTCGATACACAAAGCCACTAGATGCCCTAGGGCTTAAAATGTGAAACGATGGAGAAAAGCAAACAACCAAAGGACGAAGGCAAATTCCCAATCAAACAGGACTCCAACACACACAGTAGCCAAAAAACCAAAAATAAAAACACCGACTCGTACCTGTGAGAGCTCAAAACCGAGCAAACCCTAATGCCTCACAGAGTGGCGCGATCATGAGGTTGTAAATCGGGCGCGCAAAAGCAATTGGCGCGGCAATACAAAAGCAACATGCTCCAATTGGCGCGACCGGCCGAGCCAAATGAAGACGCCACCGAGTCTCTACCTAAAAAATAAAAAAGAACTACTCCGTGCTGCATCAATGATATCCAAGCAAACCAAGAAGCAAAAACAACAAAAGAAACCCAGCTCAAGGCCAACCAAGCAAGGAAAAAACCACGAAACAATCAAAATGAGACAATTAAAACTAGACGTTCCCTAAAGGAGTCGCCAAATTGTTGAGGAGGTAAATCCCCTTTGCGGACAAAGGCGATCCCTACTAGCCCGCACGGGTTCAGCAACAATCATCAAATGCTGCCAGTCACAAGTTCCTAATTGCGAATAAACAGACCAACGATGGAGGCCTACCCGGAGTCCAAAGGCTATGATTCGTAGAAGAGACAACATTTCGTTCTTGTACCGTATCATGATCCCCACGATCTCCATGAATGGACACCCGCACATGCAAGAAACAAATACCTAATACAAGCATAAAAACCCGAATACGCAACTATATATCACTTAAAAAAGATATAACTCATCATTATCATAAGTGAAAAACAGAGTGGAACCATAAACGCGTAGTCATTCATTAATAAGCAATCGAAAGAGAGTACAACCAATGTTCGACGTCGAGGTCTCCTTCGGGAGGGGTCTCCGCCGTGCACGTCTTGCAAGCCTACTGTGATGGGACAAGCTCTTAGAGTCTCTCGACGATAGTCTCCTTTGCTCGAGTTTGGCCTTAAGGGAAAATGAGGGGGCTCTTGGCAAAAGATGAAGGCTCTTGGGAATTTGAGAACTTGGATCTGGGTTTAGGCACTTAAGACTAGCTTGCAATGCAATGAGCTAGCTTTTATAGATGGAGGAAGGGGAGTTGATTCCTATAATTGTGATTGGCCCTATTCTCATGAAGCTTCCATGAGAGGTGGCAAACCACTTCCTTTCATGGAACCCCCGGAACCAAACCTCCCAACTCAAGATAGATAGCAAGCCGAGTCCGTTGAAACAACAAAACTTCCACTCATTCTTATTTAAAAATACCCTTAAATTGGATGGCGCGATCGTTCCGGGACAGAGCGCCGCTTGGCGTGGCCTCTTTGTAGGATTTTTTCATTGGCGCGAGTTCCTCGAATCGGATACCCGCGCTCAAAGGCAAAAAAGGGATGTTTTTATGGTTTTCTCTCGCAAGGAGATGTCTTTATGGCAATTGAAGCTCATGTTTAGAGGAATGCAATGATAATGGTTTCAAGGCATGACATTGCTCACAGTCACAAAATGGGCCCTCCAATGCGGACAGAAAGTAGGGACGGTGACAAATTACCGTGTAACACCCTCAACTGGGTGAAAGCCTCGAGAAAAAAAATCTTGCCTTGTACTCCTCGACACTCCCGTCAGCTGCTTGATTCACTTTGTAGATCCATCTCGAACCTACCAATGATTTCCCTTCCGGCCTTGGGAAAATCTCCCATGCACTGTTTCTGACAATCGAATCATACTCTTCCACCATGGCATCTACCCATGTGGGATCCTCCACAACTTTCTCGAAAGAATATGGTTCTACCACGATACGCTTGCTCATCAGAGCCATGTATCTAGTAAATCAGTCAGGTGACTGTCGCTATCTGCGCTATGATGTAGGTGCTCCTACAACCTTCTTCGTATCTTGAGCTGGGCCGCTTCAACCTTCTGTAGTGCGCTTCCGCCTCGATGGTTGGCACCGCTCGAGGGTCTCTTCCACTCCATGAACCTCCTCTTGTGGTTGATCCACATCCTGAGGCTCATCCTTAGGAACTAATAGCTCATCCTCTACATGCAAGTGTAGCTCTCTCTCAAGCGAACACTTCATGGATTTCTCCTCCTGAAATTTGATATCTCGTCGCACAACAGTCTTGCGACTGTCTGGAAAATACACACGATAGTTGTGGGGTGTATCAATGTACCCCAAAAATATCCCAACCTCTGCGGTTGGCTCTAGCTTCTTCCTGGCATCCTTTGTCACATGAATGTAAATAAGTGAACCAAAAATCTTCAAATGGGAAATATCAGGCCTCTTACCAAAAAACGCCTCCTCGGGTGTACTCATGCCAAGTATCCTGTGAGGACAACGGTTCTGCACATATACTGCAGTATTGCATGCCTCCGCCCACAAGTGTATGGGTAGGCCTTGATCATGGAACATCGCCCGTGCAGCACCCACGATCATTCTGTTCTTCCACTCAGCAACCCCGTTCTGCTATGGGTTATGAGGTGCTATGAGCTCTCTTTGAATTCCTTCTGCGCTGTAAAAGTCCTTGAATTCACCAGAGATGAATTCACCACCATTATCACTCCTTAGAGCCTTCACCTACTTCCCCGATTCTTTCTCAACCAATGCCTTGAACTCACAGAACTTTGAGTATGTCTCACTTTTCTTCTGCATGAAGAAGATCTAGCACTCACGGGAAAAATCATCAACAAATATCACATAATACCTATGCTTTTCTGTCGAAGCTAATGAGAAAGGTCCACACACGTCTGTGTGAATTCTCTCAAGGATCGTCGTGGCACGACTATCCTTCTCGTGAAAGATGGCTTTCACAAATTTTCCCAAGGTACACCCCTGCACCGATCTCGATCACAAGAAGAGTGCCTTTAGGAAGCCCAGTAGAAATCTGCTACAGTATCTTCAAAGCTCCATGGTGAAGGTGGCCCAATCTCTAGTGCCACAACTCGCCATCATCCCAGCTCACCACTCCTTCTACCTTGCCTGCCATTGCTGCGCATCCATCTACCTGCAATTGATAAAGGTTCTTAACTCAAACCCCTATCCTCCAGGTCTCACCAGTTGCCTTATTGCGCAAGAAAGCCTTTCCCTCGCTAAAGACAACATCATATCCCTTGTCTTCTAACATCTCCACAAAGATAAGATTCTTCTTCAATCCTAGAACATGCATCACTTCCTTAAATACAAAGGGTTCACCAGACTCCATCTCAAAGGAAATGGTACTGATACCGGTTGCACTGTATCTACCATCATCGTCCATCTCGATGTGCACTCCAAGATCTTTCTCATCCAGATCAGTAAACAAATCTCGATCTCCTGTCATGTGAAAAGACGCACCACTGTCAAGAAACCACACTGAACCCATCACACTTGAGACTAAGCATGCGACGTTGAAAACTACCAAACTGTGAGGCTAAGGTCTTCCAAATATGCATCCAAAGAGGCCCGCTATTTTTCTTCTGTGGACAACTAGTGGCGTAATGTCCGTGTTGGTGACAATGAAAGCACTTCACCTTGGACATGTCCTGCTTCTTGCCTTTCGCACCGGATTGAGAAGATTTCTTGCTCTTCCCCTTCTTTGCTTCGACAACCAAAGCACAATTCTCTTAATCAGAGTTCTTTGATGAAGATCCGTCCCTAGTACTCCGTCGTATCTCCTCTTGCACAAGATCCGACCAAAGTCGCTCCCATCCTGGAAATTTCTCCCGACCATTGACAGAGTCCTGATAGGAATGCCAACTTTTCAGAAGCCCAAGGAGATCCAAGCTCACCAAGTCCTCGTCATCAACAGTAACCCCCACACTTCCCAGCTCATCCCTGCATTGGATGAACTTCGTGAGGTACTTGGGCATACTGTCGCCTTTCTCCATTTTTATGTTTCTGAGTCTATCATTGACCGCCAAATTCCTCTGGTATCTATTGCTTTGGAATAAGTATATCAAAGCTTGCCACATCAAGAATGGAGAAGCCTTACCATGAAGGCTGGACACTATGTGATCCTTCACACCTTCCAACAGAATCCTTCGACACTTTGCTGTCTTCTTTTGCCATGCGTCAAGTACGGCAGCATCACTAGAAGTAGGTTCTGGAATTTTTGCATCTATGAACTCCTTCAACCCATTGTCATCCAACACCACCTCCATCCTATCCTTCCATGCAATATAATTCGAGCTGCCCTCAAGGGCGTACTCCAATTGCAATCCGTTGAAGGACATCTCAACTTTGACACCAAGAAAACACTACTGCAAATTCGAATTCCACCAGCACAAAACTCAACCGCTTCAATGTTTTGCAATTGCTCCAATGATCAATATCGCTCCGATACCATGTAGAAATTTGAATAACTGATATATTATTCACCGAGATTCTCTTGATCTCACACTATTTTAGCTTCATGCATAATACAAAATCTCTTCTACCATTGATCATCACATGTGGAAATAAAATCAATTGCATACACACATTAAAACCACAAACAATGACACATATGAACATAGTATTTAATGGGAAATCTTGAAGCTGAAAACCCAAAATATATGTATATTATATGTCATGGAGATCATGTAACAATCATAGTACAAAGATCCTCACAAGCTCTCAACACTACCTCAAATTGCTACACACTATAAAGCTAGATCTAGCAAAACACATGCTCCAGTCTTTTGCCACTTGATAGCCAACCTCTATTGCATAATCAATGCTATGGGATGGCTCATTAAATAACATAAACCACCTGGCTTGTACTGCGCAATCCTCATGGGCTTCTCCAATTATCTGTGTGTTGCAAATAGCAACAATATAGTCACAACTGATAGTTAACCTGCTCTTTCACCTATTTATGCACTGGTCTCCACTGAAACTATCCATGCACTGAAGTTAACTGATGCATTCTTTAGTTGATTAATGAGTTTATAATTAGTGAATTAATTAATAATTAATTCACACCACTCTCACTAATTGTATCAATCAGTTAAACTAGATACAAATATCTCAACTATTTTTAGATTGGTTAAACTGAATACAACTCCACTAACTTCCTCAATCAACTCCACCAAACTCTGTCACATGAGTTCTAACTGAAGTATCCATGAAATAGCTCCACATAACCCTTAGGAATAGCGTAATTCCTTCTGTTAGCTCTCGTGCCACATCTTTGCACTTAACTGAAGTGCTCCAAGAGAATAAGATAATGTTTATAGTCCAAATATTATTAAGAGCTAATAATATTCGACATATCTATTTTTAGACTCGAAATATAAAAATAGATTCCGCCAAATATGTCTAAAAATAGAAGTCCATCTATTTTTTCCGACTTGACCAACCATCCACAAATAGCATCCTGCAACTCATAGAACATGATCCATATGTCTAAAAATAGACATAGTCTAAAAATAGACTTTGCGCCAAAAATAGCCTGCGGGCCCACTTAGTGAAGGTGACTCCTTTCCACTAAGCTCATCATCTTGTTGCAATCTCAACATAAATTCCTTATTTAACTTAAAAAATGCAAGTACTAAGTGGGCAACCCAAAACATGGAGGTGAAGTGGTTCTAGGAGAAAAACAAACACAAGGGAGGCTAGGTGACTTCTGATTACAAAGCTGTGCAAGAAGGAGCAGTGTTTGGATAACTTGGGCATCTCGGGTTCTAAAAGATCAGAAAAAAGGAATGGTGGGTGGCTTAAAAATGGCTAAGGTAAAGGGAATAGGGTAAAAAAAGCAAAAAAAATGGAAATATCAGGAGGAAACGACAACTTACCCGAGAAAATCACGCTCTAGTTGGCCTGTCAGAAATGTTTTTTTCAATCTCCGTCGCGTGAAAAAAATGCGACCTAGTGACCCTCCTATTTATAAAAGGGTTGCGTGTGCGAGAAATTAATGAGGTCGCTAGGTCGTAAATTTCCCGTGTTTAAGAGAGGCGTGACCTCGTGACCTTGCGACCTCGTGACCTGGAGGGTCGTGGGGTTGCAAGGTCATGGGGTCGCGATTTTGAAAATTGAAAGAGATCTATGACTTAGAGACCTAGCGACCTGAGAGGTCACAGATTTGGGAAAAAACCTATGCTGTGACTCATCGACTCTTAACTTATCCTGAACAAGATTTAGACTACAGATTTTGACTTAGCCTTTTCGATGCTCAGGGGCTCCAAAAAATTTTAGAGGGTGAATTTTTTGGAGGTTGTTGTAGAGGCTACAACAAATGGCGATTCACTAGTAGGGTCCAGAATCTCTACTGATGATTTACCTTTGTGGGGGGAGGGAAGGGGTCTTAGTAGGCTATTCCTTTCACCCTTAGGTTTCCATGATTTTGCCTTTCATACCTTGCAAGGTTGCTTTGCCTGCTTGCTTGGTTTAGGTGCTAGTTGACCGAGTTTTTTACTTCTGGTTCCAGACTGAAAGGGTTAGAGAACTTCAAGGATTTGTAGGATCTGGTATAATTATTTCATCCTCATTGTGTTGCTCCGCTGCCTATGAACCTCGCGGTCTCGGCGGAGTCACTGCTTAGGAGTCACGAACATTGCTCCGCTGCCAGCGAGCCTCGTCAGTACCTCAGCGGAGTCGTCGCATCACCTCTCTGCATAGGAAGCCTTTCTCAATCCTTCACCCTTTATTAGTGTTCTACTGCACATATTTTAAATGTGCTCAAGGCACTTATTTAGATGTGCTCATGGCACTTATTTGAGAGAGGCAATTTTTCTTGGGCGGATGGGGGATCCTGACTTATTTTACTTGCAAGAGAGGTTGCTCTTGGTCTGTATGAGGACTTTAGGTTTTCCCGGATATCCTTGCATCACCCGAAGTTAGCGCTTTTCCCTTTCAGCCCAGTTGCTGCTTTAACCAACTGTCTTCTCACAGACACCCTTTCAAGCTTGCTAGGTGAGCTATCTGCGCTTAGTAGCCCAGACTAGGTCATGTGTTACCTTTGGGTGTCAATCACAGACAAGCTCTTGCCACCTTTTGTGACTTTTAGGAAAGACTTCTCATCAACATAGATCCTGGTGCAGTATGCCAATTGCGTGAATTCTGCAATGCCTTCCACTTTATTGAAGTTCTTAGAAGGACGCCTACAAAAATGAAAACTAAACAGAAAATAAAAAAATATGGTACAGGGGTGGGGACGACCCTCCTAGGGCTGTTAAGTGAAGTAGTGCTTGAGGTCATGCCTGTTTACTGGTAGGACCTTGATTCTTCCCTCTAGAGTTTGTAGTTTGAAAGTGTGGGAACCTAGCTTCTCTTTAATTTGGAATGGACCTGTCCAAAGGGCTTGGAATTTGGAATGTTTCCCTTTCTCTTCGTGAGATTTATCCCATTTAAGAACAAGGTCTCCAAATTCGAAAATTTTACTCCCGGTGGAATTTTTATCAAACCATCTCTTAATCCAACTTTGGTGGATGACAATTTTTTCTTGGGTTTTTTGCCTTTCCTCCTCTAGTTTCAATAATGTGTTGATTTGGGCCTACAAGGTGGGGCATGGGGTGCCATGGATTTCTTGGGAAAAATAGAGGGTAGGGAGAGATAGGTGGGTAGGAAGGATGGCCTCTTTTCCATACACATGAAAAAATGGGGAGGTGCCGAGCGAATATTTAGGTGTGACCTGATCAGCCCAAAGGGCGTTATGGAGGGTGATATGCCAGTTTTGCTGGTGGGACAACAAGGTCTTTTTGATGATGTGGATAAGGTTCTTATTAGTCAACTCGGCTAACCGATTTCCTTGGGGGTAATATTTTGTGGAGTGCTTGAGTAAAATACCATTTTCCAAAGCAAAATCATACAACTTGAAAGACAAAAAATAAGTTACATTGTCAAAAACAAGGGAGGTTGGAATGCCAAACCTGGTCATGATAGAATGCGTGACAAAATCTATTACCTCTTGATCGTTGATTTGGCGTAATGGTATTGCTTCAACCCACCTGGTGAAATAGTCAGTAGCAGTGAGGATATACTGGTGTTTCTTGAAGGAGTGCGGTAAGATTTCTCCAATCACGTCCAACCCCCATTGTTGAAAAGGTTCCTCTACGGCCACCGACTATAATGGATTGGTTGGCTGTGTCTCCTGGTTGGCGAATTTCTGACATTGGATACACTTCCGTACATATGCGTGAGCATCCTTGAAGAGGGTTGGCTAATAGTAGCCAGCGTGCATGATTTTGTGGGTAGTGGTATCGCTTGCAAAATGTCCTCCAGTTGGTCCATCGTGTACCTCGGTCAGGACACTTTGTGCTTCATCGTGTTCCAGGCAACATAGTAGAACTCCATTGTAATGTTTCTTGAAAAGTTTTCCTTGTACTAATTAGTAGGATGCAACCTTCAGCCTTATTGCGCGTTTCTGCCGAGTAGTCAAAATAGGATCCATAACACCATGGGCCAAATATTTCAAAATGTCGGAGTACCAAGAAAGGTTTCCCTGCTGAGGTGTGTGGTCAATCTGATACATGTCGATTTCTTGTTCCCAGCATTCTTCTTCACCCCCATGTGAGTTTGCAGCCTCCGTGGCCATTTGGCAGAGTCATTGCCCTTTGACAGTATGTGTCGGTTTGAACTCCAGGTCATACTCTTGGAGACATGTCATCCAGTTTTCTCGTCTCTCGCCTAGCTCTTGCTGCATGAAAAGTGAGTGAATAGATGGGTGGGGGACGAACACTGTGACATGGTTCTTCAAGATGTATGGCCGGAAATTCTTGATTGCTTTGTATACTGCGTAAGCCTACTTTTCAATCTTGGGGTAATTCAGTTCAGTGCCTTGCAACCTAGTACTCATGAATGATATGGGTTGTTCATCATTGTTAGCATCTTTCTGTATGAGGACAGCCACGAGTGATGAATTCGAGGCAAAGGTATACAAGATGAAACCTTTGCTAAAGTCTGGGCTTTGGAGAGATGGTGCTTCTGCAATGGCCTACTTTATTTTATTGAAAGCTTTCTTTTCAGGTGGATTCCATTTGAAACTCGCATTCTTTTTAATTATCCCCTGCAAAGGCCTAACTATTTGGGCAAAATCTGATATGAATTTCTGTACAAAGTTGATTTTCCGAAGGAAGGATTGCATGGCCTTTTTGCTACTAGGAGGTGGAACCTGGGCGATGACCTTCGCTCGCTCGAGATCTACAAATATACCATTCCTGGTTATGATATGGCCCAAAAAATTCCCCTTTGACACAACGAAGCCACTTTTCTTTGGGTTGAGTGAGATCCCATACTTCCTGCATCTTTGCAAAATCTTCCTGAGGTGACGTAAGTGATTTCCTCTGTGTTTCGAAAACACGGTGATGTCATCCAAGTATACTACCACGCTTTGTCCTATTAGACCTCAGAAAGCTATGTCCATAGCCCGTTGGAAAATTTCCCCAGCATTTATCAATCCGAAGGGCATGCGCTTGAAAGAGAAAGTTCCCCACTTAGTCCGAAACGTAGTTTTAATTTGTCGGGTTCAACTACCAGTACTTGGTTATACCTAGAAAAACCATCCAACAAGGAGAACATCTTTGATCTGGATAAGACTTGCAATATCTGTTCCATAGGGGGAACTAGGTAGTTATCTTTGTTTGAGGCTCTATTTAGATTTCAGAAATCCAAGCAGAAACGGATCTCACCGGATTTTTTCTGTACCGGAACCAGATTTAATACCCAAGTGGAGTGTCGAACTTTGAAGATTATGCCCGCATCCAAGAGCTTCTTAAGTTCTTTCTGAATCATTGGTTCCAGTGTAGGATGGAATTTTCTGAGCTTTTGATGGAAAGGCTTCACTCCTTCCTTCATAGGGATCACATGCTAAATAATTCGAGTGTCATAAGTACGCAGTTCATCATACGTCCAAGCGAAAATGTCTCGGTATTTCCGGAATAGTTCTGTGAAAGCTTGCCTCTCCTTATTGGAAAAATCCTTCCTGAGGTTGATTAACTTCGGATCCTTATCTGTCCCTAAGTTTACCTGTTGATGTGCTAGAATGGAAATTTGTATTTTAGTATTGGGGGGCCCATGGAAATGGTTCTGCAGATCAAATTTTTTTCAAGCGACATTATTCCCTTGGGCATTGGATTTTCCTTGCATTTCTCTTGTTCTTCTTGCAAGGCTTGATCATGGTCTGATTCTTCTATCACCGCGTCTTTGAACACCTCGGTGATGAGCATGAATTCAAGTATCTGTTGGTCATCATCAAAGACGCGTAAATTAGTGATGTTATCTGGCACATATGGTTTATACACTATTTCAATAGAAAAACCATCCCTTAGAGGGGTGAATCTAGCAGCAGCATTAGCCAGAGTATCAACTGCCTCATTATCCATTCTAAGCACAGATTTAATACCAAACACATCAAAATTAGAAATTAGATGCCATACCTCTTGTTGGTAAGATTTCAAGTGCGGAGACAAGTAATGGATGGTATTGCGTACATGACGAGTAATGATTTCAGAATCTCCGATAACCTTTAAGCATCTCACCTTTAGGTCCAATGCCTTTTTGAGTCCAAGGACCAAGGCCTCATATTCGTCGGCATTGTTGGTGCATTGAAATTCTAGCCGGCATGAGATCAAAAACTTGTTCTTTTGGGGGTCCAATAGGATGCAGCCCGCGCCTGCTCCGTCATGCGTCTTGGAGCCATCATAATACAAGGTCCATACATCATCTTTTGGTTTCTCCGGAACCGTGGGTTGGGGAGAGATTTCAATTTGGTTTATGATGGGTACAACTTGATCTTCAGTGACGAGCGTTAGCTCTGATTGGACGTCTGGGCTTACTGGGGACTGAGGGAGGTGGTAACATCTGAAGATGGCCTCTAAGAAACACATGCCGAGCTCTTCTTGGGCAAAGATGATAGGTTCATTGGTAGCATCCAAATCAGTCACAGTATGTTTCATATAAGGTTCACATTCAACTATGGTTTGGTTGTTTCGACCCTTGTAGGGAAGCCATAGGTGAGACCAATCGATAGCGAAGTACCCTTGTAGCTTGCTGGACTAGTCCCTACTTAGCAAGAGACTGTAGGCTTCCGGTATGTCTACGACCACTATGTATATGCACTGGTGGACTCTGGAGTTGGAAGATAGGTGGATGATGACATTATTTAGTTCACTTGCAGTGGGAACTTGCGATATGTCAAGCCGAATAATCCTAGCATTAGTTTTCTCCGGGCGAATCTTTAAATTTTTACAGACAGATAGGGGCATGAAATTTGTGGATGCACCAGAGTCAACCAGGAAGTTATGGACGTTAAAGTTAAAGATTTCAAAAAACAGGAGAAAGGGGGGAGTAGATCCCCTAGAGTTCGCATTTACGGTGTTCACAATAGATTGGAGGCTTGAACTAGCTTGGGCAGATGTGTTGCTCACAGGTTTGGTTGTAGAGGTGTTGGTGAAGGCTTTGAGAATAAGCTCCCATTGGTTGGTGATGCGAGCGAGCTCATAATGGGAGATGTTGGCTCTAGTTTTCTTCATGTACTCAACAATGTTGTAACCAGAGTCAGAGTGTGGACTAGTCTCGGTGGGGGTTTTGGGCGACCCTACTGGTAGTTTTCTCTTTTGGTTTACTTGGGTGTTGCTAGGAGCGAACTTCTCAAGATAACAGCTTGGTGCTCATTCCCTGGGGGTAAGATTTTCCTTAAGAAGGCCCTCTTCTTCTCTTCAAAGGACTGTTCAGGAGCCAGTCCTTTGCTTCTTAGGCCATAGTTTCGCACGGGCTTGGATTTAGGATCATCGGCCACGTTAATGTCAGTGATGATATGGGTGCTTTCCCCGCTGATCCTGGACGGTAGATCCTGGTTCTTCATCTGGGGGCAGATATTCTTCATTGTCAGAGACATCATCTTCGCCTGCGTCCCCTATGGTTTGATCATATAGGAGTTTATTTACTACCACAGTCATGCTGCCAATCCATTGGGGGCATGTCTTCTTGCAGTGGGCGGCTTGGTGGAAAGAACAAAAATTATCTTTTCCGATTTCTTCTACGTTAAGAACAACGTTTGTGTTTGATGGAGGCCGGCCGATTGTGGGGGTATTCTTTCTGAAAAAAGGCTTTTTCATCTTGGTGCCAGTAGCGGGTTCAATGCCTTTTCTCTTTAGATCAGAGACTTCATTGGTTAATAACTTAAGGGACTTTGCTATACCTTTGAAGTCAAAAGCATATTTGTCCTTATCCACAGTTTTGGATGTGGAAGACTGGTTCTTCTTCGAGGTGGCCTTGTGATTGTCTCAACCTTCATGGTTGATAACCCCTATGGAAAGCATGTCCTTTTCTACGGTAAGGGTAGTGGCATAATTTGCTGCAAGGGTAGCCCTAGCCTCGTGCTTTACGAATACAACGATGTCTCTCAGAAGAGCCTTTGTGTGGTAGTCTATGGTGATGGAGTCATCCAATGCCAAGTTGGGGGGGGGGGGGCAGGGAGTTTGTTCAATATGGTGGCAAAATGTTGATTAAAATCTTTGACCTTCTCTTTCTTTTGGCACTTGAGGTTACTCAACTTCGTGAGGAGCATGGAGGGGGTCTTGTCCTCTGAAAAATTCTATAAGAAAGTGTGACAGAATTGATCCCATGAAGTTATGGAAGCACTTGGGAGAGAGCGATACCAAGTGGCTGCTTTGTTCTCAAGGGTATGGGGAAAAAGATGACAGGCGACATCATCTATTTGGACTCTCATTATTTTCAGTGAAAGGTAGAAGTTGCTTATGTGGTCTTCGGCTAGCGTGCCTTTCTCAAGGTCAAACTTGGGAAGGTGTTTTTTAGGGTGTCTAGGCATGTCAGGGAGGGGGCCCAAGAGATTTAATGGAGATTGAGCCACCCAAGAAAGCGTTTGCACCCGCCTGGCATGTTCGTGGTGCCTGATTTCAGATTCAGATTCACTTCCTGCACCCGATGCAGATGCTTCCCATTCGTGGTGAGAGTGCTTGTCTTGACGTCCCTCGTGGTTTGCAATATTTCTAAGGTATATACAATTGTGGATAGGGGCTCTATTTTGGTTTTGATGGTGGTGGGCAGCATGGTGACCTAGGCCACAGCCTCTATCTCCCCGACCTCTATTTCCTTGACCTCTATTTCCGTCGCCCCCTCCTAGTGGACGGTGGACCTGGTTGTTGTTATTTTGGGTGTGGTTAGGCTGAGGGCCAAGATGGGGTCCATTTGTGTCGGGATCTTCCTCTTCTGCTCCTTGGGGATCCATAATAGTTTCATTATTCTCAACTGCCGTTGCAAGGTCTTCAACCATTAAATTTATCAACTGGGGCAAGGAATTTACAAGGGCACTGTTGCGAGTGAGGTTAGCAGTAGGGGTCCTAGTATGGTTCAGAAAACTCATGACTAGAGTGAATTGCAAATCTATGATGAGGTTGCGGGCAACCGGGCACAAAACCCTTAACTAATTTCTGGTAACCTCATAATAAGGAGCTTCCTCCCCTTGGGAATCTTCCAAAGGGGGAGGATCGGTGTCATCGTGTATGGCCTCCCCTTGGGGAGTCTGTAACGGAATATTACTCATGTGCTGGGAGGTTTCCATTCATGCCCTCCTTCTAGCGCCCATTCTATTTACGGGAAAATATGTCCAGCCAACAGCAGGGGATCTCCCCGGTAAAAATTCCCAACTGGACTTTGAACCATTTGGAATAGGGATCCCGTTCGGGGTGTGGGTCCAGCTACCACCACTAGTAAATTTGGCCCAATTTCCAACGGCCAATTCGTCGCTATTCCGACACATAGTCATCGCAAGAGTGACAGTTCGAGGATGGGAAAAACATGGTTTGCCATCCCGTCGCAATTTTGATGCACTTACAAAGTGTCGCACTACCGACACATTTTCTATTTCTTCCAAACAAGCGTCGCTCTTCCGACGTTTCCCAAACCGTCACGCTTCCGACGTTTTTAAACTATCGCACTTTCGATGAAATGTGGTCCGACGTTTTGAACGTCGCTCTTCCGATGTTTGTAAACTGTCGCAATTCCGAAGAAATGTGGTTCGACGTTTTGAATGTCGCTCTTCCAACATTTGTAAACTGTCGCAATTTTGACGCAATGTGGTCCAACGTTTTGGACGTCGCTCTTTCGACGTTTGTAAACTGTTGCAATTCTGACGAAACGTGGTTCGAAGTTTTGAACGTCGCTCTTCTGACATTTGTAAACTGTCGCAATTCCGACGAAATGTGGTCCGACGTTTTGAACGTCACTCGTCCAACGTTTTTATATTGTCGCTCTTCCGACGTTTTTAAGCTGTCACAATTCTGACGCATATAAGGCATCGGTATACTGACGACGGGTTAAATTTAAAAAAAAAAATGAAACTTTAAAACAGGATAGAAAATCTCCAATATCTGTTATGAATTGTGGGCATTCCAATGACCGTGAAATATTAATATAATAAACCACTCCGTAGCGCTTCGACTATAAACAATCATATAAACATGGCTCTGTATTTCAAAAAATAGGTTTAAAATAGAAACAGGGCAACATTTTTTTTTTCCAATTGTTATGAACATAATTCGACCGTGAAATATTAATGTAATAAACCGCCCCGCAACGCTTCGACTATAAAAAATCATTTTTTTTTCACAAGAGAAAAAACACTGTTTTGAATATATTATATGAAGTAAAACAATCCATGAAGTCATTAAATTTTCACATCTGAATATTGGAACCCAAATATCCATCCAGAAAAGTGGAAGTCCCACCCCAGACAATGATAGAAAAATACCCCATGTCACATACAGGGACTTGATATAAAACCCAGTAACGGTCCACATGGAGATTATCGATAATCTGAGAAAGCATCCAAATATGCCCGAGGCATCTATAAGAAAGTGAAATAGCCGTATGTAGAATAGTAAAGCAACAGATAGAGTACCGACGTCCATTGTTCCAAATACAAATTAAAGTACCCAAAATCCTTGAACAGAGAAAAACGCTAATCATGTGAGGAGTGTGATATGTCCAAATATAAAAAGACCATCAGACCATATCAATAAACTAGCAACATAGACCAGCATAGCTAGTTTTGAAGGCAGAGTGATAAACATTAATCATTTTTTTTTCACAAGAGAAAAAACGTTGTTTTGAATATATTATATGAAGTAAAACGGTCCATGAAGTCATTACATTTTCACATCTGAAGATTGGAACCCAAATATCCATCCAGAAAAGTGGAAGTCCCACCCCAGACAATGATAGAAAAATACCCCATGTCACATACAACGACTTGATATAAAACCCAGTAACGGTCCACATGGAGATTATCGACAATCCGAGAAAGCATCCAAATATGCCCGAGGCATCTATAAGAAAGTGAAATAGCAATATGTAGAATAGTAAAGCAACAGATAGAGTACCGACGTCCATTGTTCCAAATACAAATTAAAGTACCCAAAATCCTTGAGCAGAGAAAAATGCTAATCATGTGAGGAGTGTGATATGTCCAAAATATAAAAAGACCATCAGACCATATCAATAAACCAGCATCGCTAGTTTTGAAGGCAGAGTGATAAACATTAATCATTTTTTTTTCACAAGAGAAAAAACGTTGTTTTGAATATATTATGTGAAGTAAAACAGTCCATGAAGTCATTACATTTTCACATCTGAAGATTGGAACCCAAATATCCATCCAGAAAAGTGGAAGTCCCACCCCAGACAATGATAGAAAAATACCCCATGTCACATACGGGGACATGATATAAAACCCAGTAACGGTCCACATGGAGATTATCGACAATCTGAGAAAGCATCCAAATATGCCCGAGGCATCTATAAGAAAGTGAAATAGCAGTATGTAGAATAGTAAAGCAACAGATAGAGTATCGACGTCCATTGTTACAAATACAAATTAAAGTACCCAAAATCCTTGAACAGAGAAAAACGCTAATCGTGTGAGGAGTGTGATATGTCCAAAATATAAAAAGACCATCAGACCATATCAATAAACCAGCATCGCTAGTTTTGAAGGCAGAGTGATAACCTATCAACACATAAAATAGTATCATAAAGCGGATACAGGAAATGTTCAGAGACATGTACTGTTGATATACGCCTCACACAAAAAGCATCCATGATAGAGCAAAAATATGTATAAAACTAGGGTCGATTGTATGTTCTGGCTTGCTTGTTCCCGGAAATAAAAACCATCTGCAGAAACCCAGGCTCACTTGTAAGATCAAGCTCGCTTGATTCCAAAATTAGTAACCATCTGTTGCATCCGAGATGTAAGGTTCAGGCTCGCTTGTTTCCATTAGTAGCCCGCTACAGCATCCACCCTGTTCATAGCAAAAAGGTTCCTGTAGATATACAGAGAAAGAGTATAATACGTAGACCATATAAACATGGCTCCGTATTTCAAAAAACAGGTTTAAAATAGAAACAGGGCAGCTTTTTTTTTCCAATTATTATGAACATAATTCGACCGTGAAATATTAATATGATCAACCACCCCGTAGCGCTTCGACTATAAAAAAATCATATGCTTATGGCTCTCTGTATTTCAAAAACGAGTTTAAAATAGAAACGAGGCAACATTTTTTCTAGTAAAGTTAATCTATTAACGATGGAAAATAAATTACACAGAGTCAACATTTCCCCGGACTCATGGTAAATTTGTCATGTGAAAAATAAAAAAGAGAGCGCCTCATACGGGGAAACCGGTCTTGAACGTTTACGGAGTCAAAAATATTGCAAAGTATGACATATTATTATAATCTATAAAAGCGACCCAATTAAGTGGGCATGAAGCAAAAAAAAATTAGCGAGCTATAAAATTGTGACGATTCGGCACCATCCTTCGGAAGGTCGAGGATCGCAGTGCTATCTCCACATTCATACCACCGCTCCCCTCTGACCGAATGTTGGCCAAATTTTCACAAACTCGAACCAAATTTGAGGAGTGCATTGTTCTTCCATTTGGGCCTCCTCATGGAAAACCACAGTAATTGAAGTTGTGATTCGTGGGCGGTTCAGAGAGCAATTAAAGGAAAAAATCGCAGTGCGCGTCATGGGAGAAGGTGAAGCTGTGGGGAAATGAGGAGCAGGGGAGCCCATACGGTGGCCAGATCCTAGAACCCGACCCTGCCCAATTCTAGTATCTGGCTAGTGACCTGTGTGATAATCACTGGACTGGGAAGTCGACTTAGTTGAGGGGCTGGAGGGAGCGCGTAGGGGTTGACCTCTAGTGCTCCCCTTGCGGCAACGCATCCTTTGACGCAGGCGAGGCATGGGTGCAGTCTCAGCAGTGGGCACAAGAGGAGACGGAGAAGCAGAATTCCAAGAAACAGAGGAAGATAGACAAGGACCAAACCGAGAGAAATGCAGATATACAACAAGGTCTAAGCAACAGTTCATCTGGCCACTTCTCCTTCTTGTCACAGTGAGCAGGCATTGTAACCCAACAACCGGCTCTTCTGAAAAACCATAGCGAAATGCCATTTTATCTACCTGAATGCAATGCAATCGAAGGACGCCTGTCATAATTAATCTCTGATCATTAATGAGAGTCGAAGGCCGGATCATATTGGAGCATGCGGAATCACTAACAGGAGTGGAGGTCCGATCTTGAACAGTGTTAAAACCTAATGCAATTAGATGTGAAAACCTTGGAACTTAATTGAACAACGTTAAAACTTAATGCGATTGATATGAAATCGCCACATCCATGTCCCATCGCCTTAAACGCCATCGAATGCACCTGCATCCGGGAACAGAGAAACATTTGATTGAGGACACATGGCAGAAATTGATTGGAGTGGATCTTTTTTTGGGCCACTCGCACAGTGGAAATCTGGACCCGAAATGGATTAGGGCGAATTTGATAAGAAATTCGCGTCACAACTCTCCCTCCGTACGCCAGCGCAACTTCGGACCCAAAAAAGATCAAGGAAGAATTCAATTGGTTTTCGCGTCACAAAATTGGCCGACGTCAGCAAGATATTTTGGAACGCGAATTTTGTTTGAATTATGGTTTATTGCCATTTGAAGTTCGGCGGGCTCGACTTAAGAAAAAATTTGTTTGATCCCATCTTATAAAATTTGTGTTGGTTTTCTTTGATAATAGACATATTTATAATAAATCATGGGAATACCACACTAAACATGTGGAAAAGTTATATAAATTATTGAGAACAATCATTTTTATGTAAAAATATCCAAATGTGCTTTTTGGAAATAAGAATTCGAGTATTTGGTTCATATTGTTTTAAAGGAAGGAGTGAAGTTGGAGCCTCAAAAGATGCAAGCTATTAAAAAATGACCTATTCCTAAGAAAATCAAGGTTCTTAGAAGATTTTTAGACTTACATGATATTATTGATAATTTGTTAAGAATTATGCATTCATTTGAAGTCCACTCACATATCTCTTGAAGAAAATATCATTTATATGGAATGATGAGGCTACTTTGGCATTCTCTCTTTTAATGGATGCCATGTCTTCTACACCAACATCGGTTGCACCTACTTTTGGTAAAACATTCATAGTAGAGTGTGAGGCACTAGGAAAAGGAATTTACATAACATTAACACAATAAGGGATATCATTGGATTTTAAAAGCAAGGAATTCAAAGAAAATATTTGATGAAATCTACATATGAAAAATAAATGGAAGAAATATTACATGCAATAAAAAATGGGGATAGTTTATCATTGGGAGGTACTTTAAAGTCAAGATATACCATGATAGCATAAAGTATTTTTTGAAGCTATGATTTTCATTAGAAGATTAACAAAAATGAGGAGAAAAAATGCAAAGTTTTAATTTTGAGATAATCTGCAAAAGGGTAAGGAAAATTTAGTACATGATGCTCTTTCTAAAATAGAAGAGGCCTCAAATTTATATCCAATTACATTTTCTATTCCTAGGTGGCTAGAAGAATCTTGCCATAATGGAAAAATGACAATAGTACTAAACAAAAACTAAAATTTATAAAGGATGGGATGAACTCTGTGGAGCATTGGGAGTGAAAGAGAGATATACTTTGGTGCAAATGTAGAATATTTTTATGCATGCAAGCATATTTGAATATACAAATATTAAGGGAGTCTCATGTCTCTCTGATGGTAGGACGCAGGGTTCAATCAAAGAAGAATGAAAAGATGTTCAAAATTTTGTAAGAAGGTCGGTTTATAATAAATAAAAGAGATAGTAAAATCTCTAAGGTTGTGTATTCCATACATATTCAAAGACTAGAAGATATATCAATGATATAAAGGTAAGTATTACATTTTGTGGTCATTTATATAGACAAATTTTGTAGATTTTTTTTGTAGAGCTCAAAGTACATAAACAACAAGCCAAGTGGTCGAAGTGTCCGTGAAAGAAATTCATAGTCTTCATGGTTTTCCTAAAGTAATAGTAACAAGAAACTTTTGGAAATAATTATTTAATATGAGTGGAGAAACACTAGCTGCCATGAGTTCTACATATCAAACACAATCAAATGGTCAAACAAAAATAATTAACAAATGTTTTTAAGGTTATCTACAATGTTACTCTTTAGAAAATCAATCTTAATGGATGAAGTGGGTTCGTCAAGGAAGAATGGTAATATGATACTACCTATCAGACATCTACTAAAATTTCCCCATTTAAGGCCCTTTATGGATATCCAAGTCCTAGTATCTCATACTTTTTGCAAGATAAGTCCAAAGTATAGGAAACAGAGTCACATATGGAAAATACTAAAGAAACTTTGAAAATTATTATGGAAAACCTTCAAATGAAATGAAACATGATAAAACAATAAGGGGAACAACATTGAAGTGAAAGATAATTTGAGGAGGGTAATTGGGTATTTTTTAGATTATAGCATTATAAGCAATCTTCATTCAAGAAAAAGAAGAATAAAGAATTAGCTCAAAAATATTATGGCCCTAAATAATTATTCATAGGATTGCACAAGTGGTATAGAAGTTATATTTTCCTTCTTCTTACATTCATAAGGTTTTTCATGTATCTTGCCTAAAAAAGGTTTTGGGAAAAAATATGCCAATGTAAATAGAACTTCCAAAATTAGATGAAGAATGAAAGTTGATTCTTGAACCACAAAAAATTATAGATAAACATTCTATATCTCTTTGACATATAACCATTATGAAGTACCTAATAAAGTGGAAGAATATTCCTCTAGAAGAAGGTACATGGTAAAATGATCAATTCGTGATGAAATACCCATGGCTAAAGGGTTCGTTTGAAGTTTTGAAAAAGGTTTTGTTATATGATTTATATAACGCGCGGAGGAATAGTTTTATTGTTTGTTAAGGTCCCACACAGTGATCAAATTTGAAGGGCAGGTCCGAATTTCAATTAGAAGGGCATATATCTATGTCGCCCTTCCATAATGAAAAACTTAAAAAAAAAAACTTTTCAATTGACCACAATAAATTATTTTTACATTTCATTTTTCAGAAAGACAAAACCATCAATCTTTATATTAATAAAAGACTGTTACATATACAACAATGAAGAAGGCTCCATCTTTCATTGCTTAAATATCTCATTGGCAATGTCAACATAAGCCTTGAAGACACTATTATAAGAATTTGGATACATACCACCAGGATATAGGAGATTCTTATGTGTCAGATTGTGTAATGCAATTTTGACTTTGTCTCACAAGGAGCAGCAGCATGGAGGTCTGGATTTTTCTTATAGAACTTTATTATTATTATTTGAAACGTTGTTTATAGATATGAATAAAACAATGAAATTATGAGCATGGTGGACAATTAGTCAAGCTCATGATGCCAAACCATGATGATGTAAGTTTGGAATTTAACATTTTTACATGTTAAAGAAAAATAGTCAAAATCACTGACAACTTAGTATGCCATAATTAATAATCATTCCCTGTTCACTTTTGTTAATAGTTTTATGTCACACGATGATCTCTCTTCTCTGACATTTACTTGTATTGAAGATCACTATTCTAGGAATAAGGAGTTATTTTCTCCAAAAATAACCCTAGCCAAACATTGACAATGCATCAAGGATATATTTCTATGCTTCATAAGTACATATGTTCTACTTCTAAATCATGTCTTGGAAGTGGTTGTTTCGCTGGAAATTATTCACCAGTTGGTTTCATACCAAAGTCTTTTTCTCATTTTTAGCATCCAATACATGAAAAAGATAATGGTTTAAAACAACATAAATATTTGAAATTTTGCAAGAATTGTGTGGCACACTTTGAATATGAATTTTGAAGTCAAGTGCATGATGCTATGTAGGATCAAGTGTCATTTTGAATACCAAATGTTTCACAAGAAACTTCTCAACATGCTACCCTACAGTAAGGATTAAATGACAATATTTCATTAACTATTTCCATAATAAAAGTGCACCTCGGCCATAAGACTAAACAACTACAAATGTTGTAGATCTAACAAGACCACACAATCAAATGTATTCCAGAAGGCCAATACTGTATGAAAAATTAAAAAGAGTTTGCAACCAAAAATACCTTAGGCAACTAATTCAATTAGATACACCAAACCATCAGCAAAAAGGAAAACCAACCTACTCAAAAGGCAAGCGTTTACCTCATTTGACAAAATTTTGAGTTCCAAAACAAGGGCCTTTATTGCCTTGTCAATGCCCCTAGTAATTTGAATGGGGTTTGCACCTGCTGCAACAACCTAAACAAAAAGGTTTCATTTCAAATTATTTTCCACAAATTTAAGATACAACCATTGTCAGTTTTGTATTTCCTAACAAGCTCATAAATTTTGACAAAAGAACCAAAATTTTTAATACCTGATAGCAATTTTTTCACTCAAAAACTATCTTAGACTCAATAAGCCCAACCCAAAACTAAAAAACCAAACACCATAAGACCCTACAAAAATTAATAGATGATCTTAATCTAGTACTATCGACAAAAAGTTACCTTTACACCCTCACTTATTAAACCATGTGCTGTTGAATTTTAACTTCAATTGCTGCAGCAGAAGGACGGATGTAGCAGCAACATTTTTTTTTGGAGGTTGCTTGCATGCCATCCAGAAATTTAATTCAGCATTTAAAATTCCTGCAAGTTTTTTTTGTAGACAGCCATAGCCATATTTCTGTACAGGATTGTATTTAAACACAAAAACCAGCATTAACGCAATTCACCAACCAGAAATTAAACAAACATAAATTTAACCCCTAGTTTTGTAAATTCAAAAGAAGGACACATGGAGCATTAATACCAGATCACATGAAATTGAAGGGAATCTGAAAACCTGAAAACCGGACTCGAATTTTTTATAAGGCACATTGGATTGAGAATTCACGTTACAAATTAGGCAGACATCAGCATCCCATTTTGGAACGCGAATTTGGTTTGAAATTCAATCTATTCAGAGTTTTGAAGTCCGATGGAAAGGGTTCTTTAATGTTTTGATAGTTTAATTTTATGTATGCTTTAATATATACATATGTTTTAAACATATGTTATATATATATATCATATGCGAAATGAAAGGTGGGCCATAGAATTTAGTTTTAATTTTATTTTTTTAAAAAGAGGGTTTATTATAATATGTTTTATATGTTACGGCATATAAAAATAAAAAGGAAAAAAAAGCTTGGTAGTTTTTTTATAGACAGTACGTAAATTTTTTATTACACAACAGTGTGTAAAAAGTGAAATACAGAGTGTAACTTTTTAAGTATGTAGGCACAACAGTGCGAAAGTGAAAAACACAACAGAGTGTTTTAGAGACAAAGTATGTTTGTTTTGAACAAACAATGAGTTGGTTTTAAGCATTTCGTTTTGTAGCAGTCATAATTTTGCAATCCCTCTCAGTGAGGAAGAAGTGTAATAGTTTTTTTTTGAGTTATTGAAGGGAATAGAAGTTTGTTTTCAAAGTATTGAAACTCTGTCTCCTGTCAAAGAAATCTTTATTTTCTCTGTGTTAGAGGAAGGGAGATTTATTCTCCATTCATTGTTCTAGAATTTTTCAATATTCCAACATGTGCAAGAACAACAGATGTTTTGGTTCCATCCCCAGCTAAATCATTTGTCTTTGCCACAACTTGCCTTACCAACTTGGCCCCAATATTTTCAACTGGGTCCTCTAATTCAACCAATAAAAAGCCCAAAACCATAGCATTGAGATACATTTCATTACACTGTCAATAACAATAAAATTTGACTCAGCCATAACCCTTTCCTTTTATTGTTGTGAAAAGCTTTATGAATTACTCTAATGTGGCTAGTCCATAGGCCAATTAGACCATTGGGTAACAAATATGTTTCCTTTCACCTTTGAGTTTTCAAATTATGCCTACCAAATCTAAGACATTTAAGAGGGGGAACTAATACAACGTTAAAAAGAAAGCCAGAGCACACATCTACAAATTATCTCCTTAGCTACTGTCACACCATCATTAACTATTTTCGGAGAACCATGATTGCTCTCCAAGACAACATTTTTCCCTTCGCCCCAAGGGTGACTCCAACAAGATCAATAAGTTTGTTCACACTGTCTGCAAGACAAATTGACAATGCTTTCAGTAAGTGTGCAATTGAATGCTAGACCATATGCCAAAACAACCCTCCATGAAAAATTAAAATAACACATTAAAATCGAATATAAGTGGACAAGGAAAGATCCACCGCAGTGAAGTTTCACGTGCAGGTGACCTTCCTTTAAATATAATTTTTTCTCTGACCTGCAATTTTTTTGTCACTGAGCCATCCTTGTTGAAGTACAACTCCTTTTCCATAGCTCTTGTATTAACTACCTTCTCTCTGTCGCGTAATCTCAGAGTCCCTCTTCTGCTTGAGCGATTAAAGGAAATGGGTGAAAAAACTGAAAGAGAAGACAATTGTCTGCCATAATTATCAAACATTGCACCCAACTTCTTCCCCTTTCCATTGTTACCCAATGAGGTAGATGTGGCAATTGTTGTCACACTGCCCAAAGCAGAGGCCATCTTCTCTTATCCTGAATATAGAATTACAAGATCTTCATATTATTATGAACCTTAAAAAACATGACTCCCATTGCTAAAAACCACTTTTAAGTTGTAATAGGCAAACTAAACAACTATCGCAACTTTTGGCAACTTTTGGAGAATTAAGAGAGAAACAACCAAAGATAAATACAACCACAATAATCATTTTAATGAGACCATACTATATATTTGCATTAAGATAATAGAAATAAATCACGACTATATTAAGGCCAGCACAAAACAATCTTTAACCAGTGTCTCTCGCGGCCTTCAGGTTGCCATGCTAGAGGTTGCATATTTTTAATTTAAATTCTTGACCTCTCGTGCCCATCTATGAATGCATCAAATGGGATATCTACATCAAATGCTCCTTTATATCCCCAAAAACAAATTCCCTACTACAAGAGCACCAGTATTGATGGATCACCCCACACCATCCCACCCACTAGAAGCGGTGAAAAAGGAAACCCGAGAAAACTTCTAAAATATCTCAAGATGACTATATGGGTGGTTCTTATGAATCAACCAACCATTCAGAACATGCTCATCAATCCAAACCATGAGTATTATGTGATGATATTCAAGCAGGCACTGAATCGGATTTCTGAAGCTATGTTAGAGAAACCCTAAACTCTCACTGAAAATAGGTGAAATGTGGCACCACTCAGAGATTGACATGTGCCAATTGGTACAAGTGGTAGACAATTGGAATGCTCAAACAACGAGGTGATGCGGGAATGACATGAGGGAGAAAATATCAGAAAAGCCCCAAATCTGGAGAACTAAAGCTCATCACCAACCTGAGATTGACAACTTTACATGATGTAACCTATGAAATCGTAAATGGAGAAATCATAGTAACAATAAAGTAACCTATGTAACAATAAAGTAGGATTCATCGTGGGAGTGGTAATGGGAGAAATTATAGTGAACAACAGGAAACATGCAGAGTTGCTTACAATCAAATAGATAAAAAAACACATAAAAAAAACCTAGATAATAATCATGAACAAGTTTAATATTGAATTATGAACTATAAAGGAACTTACAAAATGTGACATTACGAACTTGGTCAAGCGCACAAGAAAAAATATCCTGGACATGACCCTGGTTGACAAGTTGTATTTCTCATGATGCAAGAGGATTTGTACCAGCACTGCTAAGTCAATCAAAATCCATCATTATCTATACAATAAATACAAGTAATTGATGTAGTATTTTTTACTCTAAGATGCATTCTTATGATAATGTTAGAACATATGTTGAAAATGTCAAAACATACTTGAATAAGCTCCTCTTCATTTCAAGAACAATTTATTGGAGTCACATGAACTTGGAACAAGCCTCCCACGATCTGAAAGAGTAGCAACTAAGTCAACAATGACTTTTTTGTTGCTATGCTGGATCAAGGGAGGTTTGCTCCAAGATTAAATCGCTCCAATAAATTATTCTCTACTAAATAGGGCCAACCACGTGAAGGTGGAAGCTCTTATGGCCCCTCCCCCCCCTCACATCACTCTCAATTCCCCAATACCCAATCTATATTTCATTTTTTACTTTCATGAGCATAAAAAAAAATTTCAATAACTAATAAAAAAACAATTCAACAAAAAGTATGCCAGGAAACATTGCAATTAATGCTTGACATAAAAATAGTATGATAAATGAGTTTTTTATATAACGCAAAAAACGTTCCAAGTATGGTAACGTTTGTCTTATAATAATACAATATTTTACATTATCAAATTTTCTTTTTCTTCTTCTTATTTCTAAAGCTCCTAATTACATCATCAATATCATCGTGCTCTGCTCCTGTTTCGTGCCTTTAGACCCGCATTGCTGACCTAGTTGCGTAGTCACGATGTCTGGTCTCATCCAGTGATAGGGCATCGCCTACAAAAATAGATAATATTAAATTTTAATTGTCAGTTTTTAAATATCATTGAACTAGTTCAGTAATATTAATAAAAAAAATTGCAATGAGATTATTTACCTGGTGCACTAGTTGTCGTCGCTGACCTAGTTGCGTAGTCACGATGTTTGGTCTCATCCAGTGACGGGGCATCGCCTACAAAAATAGATAATATTAAATTTTAATTGTCAGTTTTTAAATATCATTGAACTAGTTCGGTAATATTAATAAAAAAATTGCAATGAGATTATTTACCTGGTGCACCAGTTGTCGCCGTTGGGACTGTTGCCCTGTCTTCCTCTCTGGTGGTAAGATCCTCAAGGGAAAAATTCTCTGTCATTTAAAAAAAAAACGTTATAAGGACAACCATAAAGGTATAACTAGAAAAAAATTATAAGTGGAAATTAATTACTGTCATGGCCCTCACTGATAGTAGCATTGTCAGCCTGGTCCCCACTACAATGATCAGGTTGCACGTGAGGATCATCTACATCTGGCTCTAAAACTAGGTTATTTGCCTCATCGGTAGTGTTGCTCCCCTGATTTAAACAAAGTTGTTAGAAATTAAATTTATGGACGAAAACAAACATATTGAAAGGTTAATGTTTTACCTTATCAGGCATTCTGGATCTTGGGACTTGCCCCAAGCTTCTGCAACGTTCAACTACGACTTGATAGCCGAAATGGAAAGCGATATTTTTATTTTCCTCTGTAGTTTCTGTTCCGAAGTCTTCACCCTATATTACATATGATTGTGTATTTTTAATCATATTTGATAGGATTACAAAAACGTTGGAAGACGATACAATTAATTATAAGATGTTTAGCCACTTAATTACAATTCTTGGGGCTAATTTCAAGTAGTCGACCTGGCCTAGCTTGTGATGGCCCTTTTTTTCAATCCTAGCTTTGGTTGCCTTTGAGGTGTCAGGAAACCTAGCATCAAAAGATTGAAGTCAGATATGACGTAGCACACTTTTATTTTAGACATAGAGAAACTTAAAGCTATTGAATTAAAGTTGTAATTTACCTTGCGGGTCCAGTTGGCATTTTTCCTTCTTTCTTTGCCCTTTTCTCTTTTCCGTCATGGATGAGTGCTCTCCACTCACTCTCTGGAACTGTGAGAGGATGCTCATATCTAGGGTTAAATTTTAATTGCATCCTATAGGTGTCCCTGGTATATTTCAAATATTTTCCGGCTACCTGAGCCACCGTTGTTCTGTCAAATGTGCCGACCCCAAAAAGGGCTTCTAGATAATCTAGAAGTTCTTTTTTCAGGTTGGAATTCTGGGAATTCCACCCTGTGCGTATGGTTGGGCCAAAAATTACCAACACATGGCTCTCCAAAAACTTGTAGAACTCATTTTTTTCTACATAGAAAAAAAATATATTATCATTAATTTAAAAATAAAAATCATGATAAATATGTTTTAGATAGAGTACATGAAATAGTTAAAATATTAAAATTTACCTGGGAGTTGTACGTGATTTATAGGGACACCTTCATCGTTCACCAACAACGTGCCATTAATGGTCCTTGTGGAGCTGACACGTGTAGCTCCAGGAAATGCAATAATGTAGTTGGCCATATCAGCCTCATCACTGCCAACACGTTCAGCGGTTGGCTGGGTGTCTGCTTGGGCAAGGTGTGTTTCTTGGCTGGCACCTAAAGGAGTAGAAGGTGTACAAGAGGGTTGTTGGGCAATCTCTTGTCCTTGTGTCCCAGTACCACCAACACCGGGTTCAGCAAGTGCCAGAAAATGCTACATACAAAAGAACTTTTTGTTAGTTTAGTCAATGTAAAAATTAAAAATCAAACTATCGCAGTTCATCTCATGCAGGAAAAAAAAATACCCTTTTGAATTTTTATTATTACCTGATATGTTTCTAGATGGCTCATAAGTTGTTTTATCCTCTCTTCTGTTTTAGATGTTTGAGGCACGTCTATCAAAGTATTAAATTCCGACCTTGCATCTCGTGCCTTTTTTCGCAACAAGAGCATTGGAGATAGGGATGAAGAAAGCTCTTCCTCAAAGAGGGAATCATCAGGCGTACCATGGCTAGGCGTCTACATATTTGAACAAAATTAATATTATTTCAATCATGTAAATAACTAAAATACCTGAAGATAGAGCAATGCTGGCACTTTACATGTTCTTCCGCTGGCCTCTTTCCGCGATCATCCCGTCTCGGGGTTGTTCCTGCACTGCTCTGATCAGTCTGCCACATTGCAATAAAATTATAAATGTAAAAACTTGAAAAAAATATCTAACTTGAAAACACAAAATGAAAACTGAAATAATTTCTAATAAGGCACCGGACGACAGAGTTAGAGTTTCAAATATGCCTTGCATTGAATTCAGTCCTGGAAACATGTCATTGCACATTAAGGCACCCAAACAAGAGACGAGTTGACAATGAAGAACTTATTGAATATATTTTTGGAGCAACTTCTAGTAAACTTGTTGTGAAGACCTTGAGGAAATTTTTGGAGCAACATTGTTGAAGCTGATGATATAGCATTGTTGGAGACAATCTTGAAGGGCCTTGAAGTGAAACTTTTGGAGAAACTATTGAAAAATCCTTAGAGCATTTAAGTAAGGAACTTTCTATCTTCCATCACATTTTTCCTTTCAATATCCTTTAAACGATTTTGTTGATATTTAATGTTTGAAATCACGTTATAATTCCTTGATTATATGTGTTTGGGGACTTTCCCTTTGAAATTACCTAAAAATACCCTGGCAATTTTATCTTTAGGATGCATGTCTGACCCTATTGTTCAATATTTTGATTGATAGTAGTAAACATAGAGAGTTAGGGGGCTCTTGACTTGGTTTGGTTGGGCCATTAGATCCCCAACATCTACTAGGGAGAACCCCCCTTGAGTTAGAGGAGAGCTAGCCTGCAGTGGAAAGAGGTTGGTGAGGTGACAATGGGGCTATTGAATTATACATGGTATCACACTTTAGCTTTAGGACTTTATCTTGAGAAGTGTGAGATTTTGCTATATCAAATCTCAAATTGTTTACAACACTATTGTTAAGAACTAATAAGAAGTGATGTTGAGGGGTTTTTGGGTATAAGAAATAATACCATTTAAAAACTAGGGTTCTCAGTCCTTGGCATTCCTTCACCTGGGCCTAGGGGCACACTAGAATAATTTCACACTAAACCATGCAAACTTAAAAGTAACTTAACAGATCCATAAAGTAATAATAATCATAATTCCTAATTTCCTATTGTACGATATGATGCAAATTATTCAAACATGAAGCGATGAAGACATGCAATGTCTGAATTTCAAGATTGATGAACCAATATAAGAAGTTAGAAACTACGAATTTGATTCAATACTCTGTGTCCTAACTCTAGGAAGGAATCTAGTTGTAGTACAGAACATGCATCGTGTATTATCAATTCTTAATTTACAACAACTAAAGGTCATCTACCTCATCAATTCCTTCCCATTTTGTGTTTTTATGTTATATTCCTTATAAAAGTGTCAAATTTCTCTCAAAGTAAGCAACCACTGAATAAAATAAAAAATATTTGAGATATGATTGAGAAATGGTCATTTATTTCTTGAAAGGATCTTCACAATTTCTTTGGTTGTTTTTCATCTCAAGAAACAAGAAATGACCTAAGAAACTATCGTGATATAATATAAGAAACAACATGATGCAATGGCCATTTTCAAAGCCAAATGATGTTCAATGAGGACATGGCATTTATTTGGTTCCTGTTTCATAGGAGTTTCAGGTAGAAATGGAACTTTGTTGTACCATTTCCAGTAGTAAAAAGGGAAAACCTTCTTTTTACAAGGAAATAATTTACCTTTCCTTTTTCAAGATAATCTAAATCACAAAAAATATGAACTATACTGCACACATTCTTGGATAATGTGAAAGTGGAAAAGGAATACCCTACACAAGTGATGCACACATGTGCATTTGAACACTAATAGATTTTTGTAGTTGAAATGCAATGCTTGTTTTCATTTAAATGTAGGGTTTTTAAAGCAGGGAGAAATAATGGTTGCCAAATTAATAAGCATTTCTTTGGGAAAAATTCAAATCTTGTATTGGGTGATGAAGATAATAGAGGGTATTGAATCTTGATTCTTGACATTGTGTTTAACTTGAGTAACTCAAATGATTATAAATATCAGTGGATGAGTTCTTTTTTTCAAGTATGTCACTCAAAAATCTTATGTCAAAGCATTGTATGATGGCTAGCATTTGCTTGTTTCCCTTTCTTCAGTTCAATGTAAAAAGTATATTAATATGTTGGAGCACGAATGATAACTAAAATTGTTTGCTCTGCAGTATATCCAAACCCAAAATTATGAAATTTTTTCTCAAGTGGAGCTCTTGGTTATTGATGAAGCAATTGCAATTCCATTGCCTGTTGTAAAGGCTCTTCTCGGGCTATATTTAGTGTTTCTATGCTCTATTGTAAATAGGTAATAATTATAAATGAGACAACCACAATCACGAATTTTGTAACCATTCGGTTTCCATGGATAGGGATGATGATATTAACCCTATATATCAGTGACCTATATCTATATGAGAATGATCTCAACATTGACCTTGATATGGCTGTATGGATGTGACCTTTGGTATGTCATCAGAAAATCCCCAAATATCAGAAAATCCCCAAATATGGAGAACTAAAGCTCATCACTTTCAATCTGGAGTACTACCCTTGTGATAAAGTTGATGACTTTCGATCTCCCATTCTCTACCACTTTTCACTTCACCTTCAATATAGATCAAACCAAGGGAAATTCATTACTGGGTGTTGAGATGGATGAGTTTGTCGAACTAAAATCCATAGCTTAAACTTCATGAAATTGGTGGAGTAAAATTCACGCAAGCACAAACACATCTTACACATCCTCTTTGAAACTCATCTGAAAGAACATTGGAAGACATCTAGAGAGAACCCTACAACCTAACTAAATCTAATGGAATCGACCAAAAAAACCCAAATAGAGTCAACCCTACTATAGGAGGAAGGGCATGTAGTAAGAACTTACCATTTTACAAGAGCTGAGGGTGAATGTTGTTCTGCAAGAGCTGAGGGAGAATGCTGTTCTGCAAGAGCTGAGGGCGAACGCTGAGGGCGAATGCTGTTCTGCAAGAGCTGAGGGCGAATGCTATTCTGCAAGAGTTCAGGGTGAATGCTGAGGGCAAATGATGTTCTGAAAGAGCTGAGGGCGAATGCCAAGGGAGAATGATGTTCTGCAAGAGCTGAGGGTGAACGCTGAGGGAAAATGATGTTCTGAAAGAGCTGAGGGAGAATGCTAAGGGCGAATGCTGTTCTGCAAGAGCAGAGGGCGAATGTGTGCATGATATTAGACGTTAATGTAGTTTTTAATAAAATCATTTTTTATGTAGTGCGCATATAAGTTTCGTATTTTTATGTAGCGCACATTTAAGTGTCGTTATATTGATGGCGGACAAAGCGTTGCTATTGTGACGGATGCCTCCAAACGTTGCAATAGTGACACTTAGACATTGTGTCGCACTTACGATGTTTGGAGGCAACCGTCACAATAGCAACGCTTTGGGGCATAGTGTCGCAATTGCGACGTCTTCCTCCAAACGTCGCAATTGCGACACTTTGTCTAAGTGTCGGTATTGCGACACTATTATCTAAACGTTGGTATAGCAACGTTTTCGGGCGGGATTGAAAAGATTTGGAGAAATTTCTGACATTTGGTCAAAAGCATCGGAACCAAGTGTCGGATTTTCCCCCAAATGTACTAGTGCACTTAATTCTCCTTTCCTTGGGTCTTAATAGGACTCAGTGAACCTGTGGACACACGCTTATTCAGATGATACAAGACACATTATTTATGAATTAAATGAACATATAACACTATGCGTAGCAAGCTAAAAAATAAAGCATGGGGCCAAAGGAAATGCTGTCAACAACATATCATTAGGGTCATGCTTGTACATTGTTCTAACCATAGAAGAAACAATTATTTATGGAAAAATACCCTTCACTTCCTTAAATGGTTTTAGTGATAATATAAATGTCAGTAAACAAAGTTATTAACATTCATTGAGAAAGTGAAATAAACTTAGCACCATTAACACATGTTTAGAAAACTATAATGCATAAATGATGTCATTGGAAACATAGTTTCATTAATCAAAAGATGTTAGTAACTGAAAACAGAATACTCATTGTTAGTATGAATCCTTCGTCGAAGTGTACGAAAAAGGACCACTTTAGCTACGCATAACTAATAGCCCTAACAACAATAGTGGCTGCCAAATATCTTCAGATCTGCGGTTAGTAATAAAAATTTTGCAACAACCAGATCTATAAATGGAAAGACATTAAGCAGTAAAGTAAAGGGTTTGCTCCATGCATCCAACAGACAAGACAAGAACACAATTTTTTGAAAGAATTTTTATATCACAGGGCACCTGGGAGGAAAACAAGAAGGTGTATCCAGCTCTCCTCAATGGGATGGGTTCTTTGTAGTCCTCAACACTTCAGATCTAAGCTTCCTCTCTCTAGTTGATGTAGAAAACCCAATGCAAAAAGTAGAGCTCAAAGGGAGCAAAATGGCAGAAAATGGTGACCAAGTGTATAGGTCCAGAGTGATCTAGTAGGCAACAAAAGGTGAAGAATGATGGGGAAAACCCTCCTATTTATAACAAAATATTGGGTCATTCTAGATCTTGGTGCACGATTAAAATAATGTTAACCAAGTCTAGATCCACCTTTTATGGAATATTTTATTATATTTGTTGGAGGGAAAAGGTATTTGACTTGGGTCAAATCCCTTGATTAGTCAAAAATAAATAAATAAATGATTTATTTATATTTTTAAGGAAGTGGTTGGAAGATAATCAAATAAATAATGATTTATTTAATTATTTGTGGGTGATTTGGTCATATTTAACAAGGAATATTATCTAAACAAGATTTAAATAATCATTCCTAGAAATTAATAAGATAAATAAAGGTTTATCTAATTAATTTCTTTGGTTTTGGGTTAAACATGACTGGGAATAATAATTAAATTATGGTTTAATTAATTATTCCCTGAGGAAAATCAAACAAATATGGGTTTGTTTAATATTTCCTTTTGGGGTTTCCTGTTTTAACATAGTGAAAGTGGTTTTACTTAGGGTAAAACTGGTCTTACATGGTGTACTTGGGTCCATCTAATGATAATAAGTAAGATGACCAAAAAATGGTGTAACACTCATAGTGTTCACACATTTACCAACATCAGATCCAAAAATGGAGTTAACAAATGCTTGTATTCATACTCAAAAATGTGTAGTCCTTCTATACAATGTTCTATATCGCTTTGTGTACCAAACAAAAGATCTTTACAATCTTCCTGAAGGAAGTTTTTATAGACCAAAACTTTCCCTTTGGGCTTCCCGACTTTTCTTTTTCCTAACCGTTGGGCTATCTTGCGACCTAAATGGAGGATGCGACCTACGACCTAGTTGAATAGTGCGACCTGCGACCCAGTTGAAAAGTGCGACCTGCGACCCAGTTGAAAAGTGCGACCTGCGACCCCGTTGGATAGTGCGACGTGCGACCAAGTTGAACAATGTGACCTACGACCTCCTGCAATCTGATCATGGGAGTGTGCACATGATTGCGAGGTCAGGGGCATCAACTTATTGCTCCTTGAGAAAATTCTGCCATGCGTGATAATCTACAGTGACTGGGGAGATTAGAGGAACTTATTCCCTTAGCCGGTGTAGGCACTCTAAGGCATTCAGAATCAGAGTCTCTCTCTTGAGTGTGACCTGTTTGGCTAAAGAGGCCAATTTAGTGTAGATCCAAACTGGTGTAACGACGAGTTCAACCAAGTTCTCTTGCGATGCGGCAAGATCAGGATTAGCGGCGGCTTGTCTGATAGGTTTTAGAAATGCTTGAATCTCTTGATCTACCTGTCCCCATGTCTTTCCCTTCCTCAATGCACCCAGAGATGGAATGTGGTGTAGTTCATGCATTGAGTCAACGCCATTGATAAAATGCTCGTATGTGGTCATTACCTTTTCTAGGTCTTTGGATAACTTTTCCTTGGATTGCATCTTGATACAAATTTGGACCTTAGCATCCTGGGTGTGAATCGAGTCTTTCTTGGGAAATTTTTCTAGAGCTTGTGGGTATTGGCTTGTCCATTCTATCATTATGTCCAAGGTAGGGGAGGCCTCTTTTAGTTGCTCACTCCTCTGTTTTGTCTCTACTTGGGCTCTTAGTAGGGGGGCGACTGTTTGTTTTATAGTGAACATCTCCCCGTAAACCTGCCTCATGGTGACCTCCAGTGTCACCAAATCTCTTTGGACGGTGAGCGGTACTTCGTTAATAGGAGTATTTCTTTCTTGAAGCTGTTGGATTTCCTCCCTTAATCCTCTCTTTTCTTGCTCCGCCCTTGCTTCCCTCTGTTCAGAGTCTTGTAGCCTGTTTTGTAGGGAAAGGATCTCTCTACTCATTCGGCTCACATTTTCTTCTATGGCTGCGGAAAAAGCAGTGCCGGCCGAAGCTATCATCACTAGGTTGGTCCTAATGTCTAGGAATATATATTTCTCTACCGTGGCTATGAGTGGGGTAGAAGGGTTCCGTGCTAGACATCTCCTTTTTTCCTGTCGAATTTTGAAAGTGAACTGATCATAAGTGAGCCTTCGAAAGTTAAACACCTCTTCTTCCTATCCTTCAGAGGAGCCTGGCTCGGAGAGTGAAAAACACGTATTAATTATGGGTAATTCAATGGGCTGCAGCTCAGTTTGTAATTCTATGACTAGAGGAGATGTCTCGATGTCCTTCGATCTTTGATCCTCCTCTTCTTTTCTTTTCCGTTCTTCCTCCTCTTTTTGAAGCCGCTCCATCTCTGCCTTGTCCTGTTCTGCTTTCTTCCTGCGCTCTGCTTCTGCTTCTGCTTCCTATTCTTCCTTTCTCTTGCGTTCAGCCTCCACCTGATCTAATTCCCTTTTGAGCTGTCGTTCCGCCTCAACCTTTGCTTCTTGTTCTTCCTTTATTTTCCGGGCATCTTCTGCCTGTTTCTTTCTTTATTTTGCTTTCAGGTTCTTTCAATTCTTATCTTCATCTTCTTTTGTCTTGTTTTCAGCTTCCAGCTGAGCTTTTTCTTCTTGTTCTTTCTATTGGGAAGTAGTGTTGTGACCTGTGCTGGTTCGAGGCTTCTTGGCCTCGGAAGGAGGCGCCTCCCAGCTCGCGGCTCTTTCTTCCAAAGTATGATCGTCGAGGTCTTCCTGCTTGGACCATGCTCCCAGGGCAAGTTCCCTATCTACGTTATACTAGTTCCTTTTCTCATCTTCATATGGGCATTCAGTATGCTGGTAGCTCTATTTGAACTTGGCTCGTTTGGAGTGTTCAGGGACTATCCTCTCAGGATCATACGTCCAACAATCGAGGGGCACTAGGTAGAAACCTTTCATTTGTTTCACCTCTGCCTCTACCTCCCTGAAATCCTTAACCGTGTAGGCACCGATGGTGAGCAACAGTGTAGGCCATGGATTTTTCATACCTTTAGTCAGGAACTTGGAGAAACCAGAAGTCATCTGATAACATAATTCTTGAAGAAGCATCTTGTCCGTAACAAATCAGGGCATGGTATGGGGAGTCTTGAATGAACCAAAGACTCGAATACAAGTATAATCTGCAAGTGGGAACCAATGGGCCACCTTGACTAATGTCTCCATGGCTCGCCAGGACATGCATGGGTTATCTTGATCGAACAATTTCTTGTAGAGCATAGGGATGAAACGTTGCGAGATTAGCTCTACATCCTGCTTGTACTTGGAGTCCCAGAATACCTGCATTACTATGTGAACTGGGCGTGCTTACTCTGGCTCCCATTTGTGCGCCCATCCCTCAAAGTGGAATCGGGAACAAATGACATCCAATAGGTAGCAAACCATGTAAAATTCAGATGGATATCCCTCCTCTGGTGCTAGTGCCGAGGATATGTTTGTCTGGAGAGACGCCATTAGAATTCTGGCCCAATTGAAACGAGTGCCATGCATAGTGACATAGTTCATCAGGTATACCCAAGTTCTATTGAAAGTGGTGGCATCGGGACGACCGTATATCCTACAAAGCATAGCTGCCACCAGCTTATATACCTTTCTGAGGCCCGCCACTGGATACTCATAATCCTTCTTGACTTTGAACTTTTCGGGTTCCTCCCACCACCCCCTCAAGATATATGTTATGGCAACTGCATGGGTGGTGGCCCATTCTTTTGTGATAGTCTGTTCTCGTTCCGGCAGCGCGTAATAAAACTCAACATCCGAGCCCTTTAGAGTTGCAAAAGCTTTACCTCCATGGTCTCGAATTACCCACTTTTTGGGGTTGGTATTCTGTATGATCCATTCAATGACTTCTGTGCATGGAAATATAGCAGGGTGGGTACCTTCATAGTGAAGCTTCGACCTTTTAACTTGTACATATACTTGTCGGTCGGGGAGGTCCTCTGGGAATTCTTGTCGTGCGAATTCTTGGTATACTTGATATCGACTCATGCTATCTCATTTGGAAAATGTACATGCGGTATCCCTATAGATCGGGGGAGGAGACATTGGTATTTCCATTTCTATTTCTTCTATCTTTGGGCTCTTATTTTTCTTGTGCATTGCTGGAGGTCCCATGTTGCTCGAGTCTGAAGAGATGGAGACGCACTCTAATTCTGCTTCAAACTCACCTGGCATGTTCATAAAAGAATCCCAGGATAAGAAAGATGCCATAATAATAAAAGGCTAGGTCCAAATTATTAACTTTACCCAACTAAAAACCAGGAAAGGGTGAATTAGTGACTTGCGACTGGGTCGTTGGGTCGCTAGGGTTGTGAGGTTTAAACTTTCAGAAGGTAGTGACCCTGCGACTAGGCGACCCCTAGCTTATTAACTTTACCCAACTAAAACCTAGGAAAGGGTGAATTAGTGACTTGCGACTAGGTCGTTGGGTCGCTAGGGTTGTGAGGTTTAAAATTTCAGAAGGTAGTGACCCTGCGACTAGGCGACCCCGCGACAAGGTTGCGAGGTCGCTGGGTTGCAAAGGTTTGACAGTTCGTAAGGGTGTGATCCTGCGACTTGGCAACTGGGTCGCTGGGTCGTAAGGGTCACAAACATCAATTTTGAGTGCCGCTGTGACCTGGCGACTCAGCGACCGGGGTCGCTGGGTTGCAAGGGTCGGAGGTCGCATTAGCGCTGGCCGGGGGTTTTAAAAAGTGACGCGGTCCTTTGCCTCATTGTAATAAATTACTTCTTTAACTTAAACAATGCAAGGACTAAGTGGGAAACCCAAAACATGGAGGTGAAGTGGTTCTAGGAGAAAAACAAACACAAGGGAGGCTGGGTGACTTCTGATTACAAAAATGTGCAAGAAGGAGCAGTGTTTGGATAACTTGGGCATCTCAGGTTCTAAAGGATCAGAAAAGAGGAATGGTGGGTGGCTTAAAAAGGGCTAAGGTAAAGGGAACAAGGCAACAAAAGGAAAAAATGGAAACATCAGGAGGAAACGACAACTTACCCAAGAAAATCATGCTCCACTTGGCCTATCAGAAGCATTTTTTTCGCTCTCCGTCGCGTGAACAAAATGCGACCTAGCGACCCTCCTATTTATAAAAGGGTCGCGCGTGCGAGAAATTAATGAGGTCGCTAGGTCACAAATGTCTTGTGTTTAAGAGAGGCGTGACCTCGCAACCTGGAGGGTCGTGGGGTCACAAGGTTGTGCGATTTTGAAAATTGAAAGAGATCTGTGACTTAGCGACCTAGCGACCTGAGAGGTCGCGGGGTCGTTAGGTTGCAGATTTGGGAAAAAACCTATCCTATGACTCAGTGACTCTTAAATTATCCATAAAAATATTTAGACTACAGATTTTGACTTAGCCTTTTCGATGCTCAGGGGCTCCAAAAAAATTTTGAGGGTGAATTTTTTGGAGGGTGTTGTAGAGGCTACAACACATTCCAATAGCCACATTCATCTGTCGTCTTATGAGCATCGCATTGAAGGTGCTCGACTAAGATGTCATAAACACCTGCATCGCTATTAACAATGTAGGAACCTGTGCTTTCATTGTCATACTTTGTGTTTCTGAGATGTGGATAAATGGGCTTGGCAGAGTGTGCATGCATCATTTTTTCTCTCACATTGAAATATATTTGTGGTTTAGCAGTATTATAAATTGTTTGTAAATTAAGTGAGGATGAATTTTTCAAAATAGATGAAAAGGTCATGATGTAATAGTTGAATCTAGATACATTTCATATTTAGACGACTCTTCTATACAACAAGCGAATACAATGGTTTGCACCCATGTATCTTGGTAGATGGTAGCTTGTCCATAAAATGACCAGTAGTTCAGCTATGTGTATGAAGCCAGTACTTAAAAGATCGAGTGGTAGTAATGCTCGACATGGATGGTTTTCAAGACAGTATGGTGGTTGCAGATCTAGGGAAGGATCCCTCATTAGTTGTAGATATTGAGTGGTCTCCTAATGAGGTTATGTGACAGATTGGGATGCTGTCCATTAATTGACTTCGGGAGGTCCTTGATTCAGGAGTTGAGGAAGCGAAGTCGGGAATCCAACTTTCCAACTACACCTTTACGAGGGTTATGAGGCAACTTGATGGAGCATCTACTGATAAGCTAAAGAATGATTGATTATTTTGTTATTTATGAGTGATTTCAATAAATTCATGTAATGTAATCATTAAGGGGGGATTTTGGAGTTAATGCTTACATTCTATATTTGAGAAGTTGGTTTGTGATGGTTGAGAAATTCTCTCAACCTCTCTCTCTAAATTAGGAATAAGTTGGATCTCAGAAACTCTATTTAATAGAGTAATCTAAATGTAATCTGTGTGTGTGAGTGTGTTTACACATACACCATTTCTGTATAATATATAAGTGTGTTTAGTAATTGATTGCTTTTCAGTAGTTTCTATCATTCTTTTGGTTTGAATGGTTATTGTCGTGGTTTTCTGCATTCTCGAAGACAATAGAGTAATTATTTAATATTTTCCATGATTCCCTTGTTTTAACAGTATTTAAACATTAAAATAATCATTAATAATATTTTGTGCATTTGCAGGATTAAAACTGAGTTGATTATATTTTTGTGAATATGCCAACAAGCCTTGATCCTGCATTCACATCCTTGTACTATGCAACAGATTCTTGTACCAATTGGGATTCCTACACCAGTTTACTATGGGATTCCCGTACTCTGAAGAGTTTCCGCACCACGCATTAAATTCCTGCACCACACATCAAGTTCCTGGATCACACTCACGTTCTTGCATTGGATTCAAGGAATGCTTATGCTACTTTAATTATTCAAATCTGGAGGAAATTACATAGTTGTCAGTTTGAATAGAATTTTGAGGATATTTTAGGAAGTAATTGCTGGTAAACATCACACTTAGTTCACTAGAAGCCTCAGACTGAGAAAAGAGGGGCCATTTACCAAAAAAATCCCTCATGTACCATATTCGGCTCCTATATTCGACATTCAATTGCACCAGAACCAAATATGAATTTATCCATGGAAAACTGTTATGATTAATAATTTGTTCCTTCTGTATTTTGATTGGCTTGTTAATATCCTAATTTGTAATTTCAATATCTACATAAAATTAGACATCTCTTGGAGCTATGAAGAAGGGGATGAGATGGTCCCAATGTGGCATTACGCAAGCATATTTAATCTACGTATCGCTCCCTTTGTTTGTTGGAGTATGAGATTTTCCTGCACCATGTAAAGAATGAGATTTCAAAGATTAATCAAGGAATTTCAATCTATGTTCTGTTAAGTTATTTTATGTGTTTTATAATTATATTCTCTATGTGAACTAGATCGTTGATAGAGGGTGCGAGATGGCTAGGTTGGCCTCCAGACCAGATCGACACCACTTTGAATATTTCAGGATTAGGATGGATTGTGTTTAATTTTTCATTTACTGTTTGGCAAGTGTGTGTAATATCAAATCGTCATATTTATTTCTTTTCAATATCTTTCCTTCTTTAAAATTGATGTCATTTGATTTAATATGTGAATGCGATATTGGAAAATTGTTCTTGTAATTTAAAAAATTTCTTTATATCGAATATTAGATCAAATCGCATGTCATTGTATGTCTGTCTAGTTGTTCTGTATTCACAACGTCAGCTTATTTTTTGATACCCTGCCTCTACAATATTTGAATGTGCAATTCAAATATTTTAAATTAGTTTAGATCTGATGAAGGCCACATATTACTTAAGACTAGAGGCCACATCTATATTTCTGGCATTTGAAATTTTGATTCTTGTATATTGTAGAGTCGATGTTCATGAAAGGAAACTACATCATGTTTGAGATCGATAATGTTTCTCCCACATTATAGCTACCATCAGATTTTTGGTCATCTTTCCAAACAAGATTTATTTTTGTTACAGGGGATCAAAGAAGGTGAGAGAATTTATATTAGATCAATTTATTTCATAGATTTGTTTACACATTAAATTTAATTTCCAAGTTTTAATTTCTTGAAAAGGATTTTGTTACACAGAGGTAGATGAGGCAGAATTAGTATAGAATTACTATGAGGTTTTTGTGCTTCTCTTTCTTAATTTTATTTGCACAAATTAAGAATGGTTTTGAATTTATTTTAAATTTCTTTCAGCATTTACACTCTTCCTTTTAGATGTTGTTTAGGCATTAATTGGTTTCTAATCAAACAATAGTCAGGTTTACCTTATTTTTTCCAATAATTAGGGTTTCCTTTCACAATTTCTAATAGTGCAGGTTTGCCTTTTATTTTTCAAATTTTTGATCGAAGCTTGTTTTCAATTTTCAGGATTGGTGTTTTCTCAATTTTCCTTCACAGTGCATGATTCCATTTAATTTGTTGAGATTGATGAGCAAGTTAGACTAGAATTTGATTTGCAGGTTGCCAGGGGCTCTCTCTGGCTTTTCCAGTGTTGTACCTCGAAGTTCACAAACTCCTGGATTGAAAATTAAATGTTGGTCCATTAATATGCCTTATACTATTTCCAACAGGATCTCCTTGATATGAATTCATAATTATTGTTCACATCATTTGGTGTAGGAGTCCCATCTCGAATATGGCCTAGTTTTTTAAGCTATGGGTTTTAATTATGTGCCTTGGTTGTAATAATGCATAGAGTGGCGTAATCGTGACTTTGGTGAACAAGTGTCTGACTCTCCGGAGGGTCAAGTGCAATGTATGAAAGGTTTTAATAGATAAGGGGAAAATGGGTGAGCCCATTTGAAGCCTCTAATAATACGCAACTGTTACACAAAATTTTGTCACTGTCCCTGCAATCCCCATCTCGCCCATTGGAGGGAAATTTTCATGATCAATAAGTAGTGTCATGCCTTGCAAAGACCATCATTGTATCCCTTTACATGAGAGTAATATTCCTTTTGTTGACAATTCCCTGAGCAGAGACTAAAAAACCCTTATTTTTTCCTTGACGCAGGTAATCAGTAATGCCCTTGCGCTGAAGAGGAAGATTAACACTGGGCCCCACGCTAGTTGGCACTCTATCCCATTTTTCCACCCACGCCAAGCTGTTTATGGAATTTTTAAAAAAATAGAGGTGGAGATTCCACTCCAACCACCTCGAGGATGAGTCATTGGGAGTGGTTGAACTGAAAAACCACGAACTCCTTTCTTTAGTTTATGGTTTCCACCTCTTATGGGAATCCCTAAAGGATAGGCCTCCCTCTCACCATTGTAGGGATCCTAACCTCCTCCTTTTCCTCTATAAAATGAAGCCATCTCTCTTTTCACAAACTAGCTGAACAGCTGAAGAGCTAAACTTGGAGAAATACTAGAGAAATAGAATAAGAAGGGATTACATTGAGAGAGCTTGAGTCCATGTCTTTTGAGAGAGCTCGAGTCCATTTATTTTGAGAGAGCTTGAGTCCATGCCTTCATCCCGTCCGAATTCCATGACGAGCAATTGAGATGCGCTCCGACTGAACCCTGATGGAGGAGACTGCAACATCAAAGCATTGGTTGTAACTCTTCCTTATATTAATACATACATGTGACTATTGTTTTGTTCCCATTTTGTATTATGTTATAATGCAATATGCTTGGCCCTCTTTGATTGGATAGTAGTTATGAGTGAAATTATTATGTTGTATGTTGTTCTTGTTTTTGTTCTATGTACAGGTATCCGAGCCTGACTATGAAAGGATCGTGACTTGCCAAGATAGGAGCGAGAGGCCACCACCACTACAACAACGATGACAACGTTGGACTCCAGGTAGGCCGATCTATTGTGTCCTCTCTCATTAAATAATTAGGAATCAACACTCTAGCATGTCTCTTTGTTTCTAGACCCACTCTAGGGCTAGAGGGATCGTCTCTTTCCGCAGAGAGGATTTACCTGCATAAAAAATTGGCGACTCCACTAGGGATCAGTGCGAGGTTGTCGTTTCATCTTTTTGGGTCAGTTTCAATCATTGGTTTTCTTATCTGCCTTTCTTGGTTTTCTTGCTTAGTTTATATCATCTATTCAGGTCCAAAGTGTCAAGATTCACCTCTACGCATTAGGTTTTGGTTTTTCCTCTTTTTCCCATAGTTATCTGGCTTGGCGTGATTTTCCTCTGAATAGTCATGCCGATTGGCACGGATTTCTCCTTTTGCAGTCGTGCCAACCCCTGTATGGCATGGATTACAACCTTACAGTCATGCCGACCCCTGTAAGATTTGGATTGACCTCCTTAATGAGTCTTTTCGTAAATTGTGCTTGCTTATAGGTTGTTTTTTATGTGTAATTATGCCTTTGGGACTGTTTTGACTACCATCGACTTTATTTCCTCAGTCATTTTTCCATATTCTTATCAGTGTGAATTGAGGCCTTAGGGTTTCTAAGGGCTTGGTACACTGAGCCTTCTGTGTGAGAACCAAGTTGTTTTGATTGTTGCTAGTCTCAATCTTGGATCAATTGCACTTGGTTTTCTTGATCTGTTTTGAGTGATTGCTTTGGTTGTAGAGTCATTTCATTTCTCGATTGATTCCTCACCTGATTGTTCCAAGCATAGATTACATTTCCTGTTTTGGGTCATTTTGAAAACTTTCTCTTGGTTTGGTAGATTGCGACATTAGTTTGAGTGCTTTCTTGTGTTTGTTTTGCGTTTTATTGAGTCATTCAATTTTGATTCCTACACAACACTTAAGCTAGTGTTTGTTTTCATTTTTTTATATAATTAGTGCATCATGTACTTATTTTCATTGAAAAAAAAAAAACATATTTTTCATTCTTTCTTTGCACCAAAAGTGAAATTTTCTATTTGCATAACTAGCGACTGATTGTCTAGGAAAGAGTTTCATTTTCGTTTGATTCTGTTAGATGAATTAGTGGATTTCTTCGCATACTTTCATTATTTGATTTTGTTTGAAAGATCTCTATCCTTCTTGTAACTAGCATTCATTGTATCGAAAATGATGTTCATTTGCATATAGCTTTCATTTATAAATTTTGAGATCTCAATTCGATAGGGCCTTAAAATTGAAACATAATCCAAGATCAAATTTAAAATTAATTTAATTAATCTAAGGAAGCATTGAAACCTAACGAAACATTTTTAGTGGTCTAGGCTAGCGACGTGTTCCAGCGTCTTAAAACCTAGTAGCTGTAGTTTGCCATCTGGCTTTAGACAGCGCTAGTACGTACTTATGCTCCCCGTACCATTGAGTATATAAAGGGAGACCCCTCTAGGTTGCAATCCTTTTATCCATAGGAAGACGAGTCTACCGCCTTGTAACCGTGAAACATCGAACACAACATTCGGGGAGACTACCTGCACGTACGTCAAGTCCTTGGTCATTTCTGTTTCATTTGATCACCAAGGTGTATATGGTAGTCCACGGAACTAGTATACCTTCTTGCTTAGCATTCCAGAGTAGTAATTTTGATATTTTCATGACTCTTTAAAAAAGAGAAGAGACCGTCGAGCACTTGTCCTTTCACGCTCGTTTAAAATTGAAAGTGACTAGAGTCATCTTTTACCTATTTCTTGACTCTTTAAAAATGAAACAACAAAATTTGGTTTCAGTGTCATAAAATTAATCACCTACAATCACACACCCATTAAAGTTTTATTAATTGGCATGTTGTTTTTCCTTGCTTTTGATCTTGGAGTCTTCGATTGGTTCTCTTTTTCCTTTCTATTTTGATATATATTCATGATGGCGGAACCACTAGTTTTGTCGTCCTCACTACCTCCTAGTGGTAGTTCTTTCTCAGACCTTTCTTATGAAACCCCTCAATCCACTAGGTCTGCCGAATTTTCACACCCTATTCTCCCATCTGTCCTGCCTCTTTCTACTCGATCTGCTCCTGAAGAGCCAGTTGAATTCAATTGGCCTCCTTCTAGTGCTTGGTCTGGTTTTGGGGAAGAAGGATATTTTCCTCCTCTTACGTCGAGCTCGCCATTTTTCACTGCTGTTGTGCCTCCTAGTCCCCGTATTCTTTTTGAAGACCTTACGGTGGAGTCAGACATGGATTCATCTAGTCCTGTTGGTAGTGAAGGAATGCCTATTTTTATAGGAGAGTATCAGCTTTTTCCGAAAGTTGTCCCTCATCTTTCTACTTAGTCTTCTCCACCATCGGTGTCACTCCTACTTGGATATAGGTCCTTGAGTCAGATTATGTCTGGTGTTGCCTCCATAGCACAATCCAGTACAATAACTCCTCCTCAGAGTTTGGTCCTCCCCTTGTTAGGACTATCACCTTCGACACCTGATTTGTCGGTTACTGTTACATCTGTTCTAGTCCAACTGACGGTTTGTGTGGCTTCATCCACACCAGTTGTTACCCATTAGTCATCGTGATATTTTGACACTCGCAGGTCTATTTTCCTCAATCCAACGTGGAATATTAATCCCAGTCCTACTAGATCACAATCTAGTGCCGCGGAGGCCCTACCTGCTTCTAGTGCAGTTTCCACTACTCCTATGATTCCTGGGAGTCTTAATTTTGAAGAATATCTGTTGGCTTTTCAACAACAGAGTTCTTAGGTTCTCAACCCCTTCAATCTCTTGGTAATCATCGATTCCATCATTATGATGTTGTTGGTGATCCCATATATGTATATCCGCACCATTATGATGAGTATGGTAATCTGGTTTATTTTCCTCTTATTAATCCTTATCAGGCCATTTCTCATCTTGGACCTACCTTGCCTGTGCAACCCTCTGGCTTGCAAGGAAAACCTTCTGTGGGACAACCTTTAGCTCTGCAAGGCCCTGCCTCTGGTCTAGAGGGACAACCATATGGTCCACAAGGCCAACCTTCACAAGGAAAGCCTTTGGTCCAACATGGACAACCCTTTGGTCTTTTTGGTTAACCTCCAAATCAACTAGGACTATCTTATGCTCATGGGGGGAAAATCTACCCACCACAGGGAAAACCTGTTGCACCAAAACCGCAGTCACATGTTCAGTATGGCCAAAATATTGTGCAACCAGGACAACCCCATGGTCCTTCTCCGAGTAAACCTAGTTATCACGGAAAACCTGGTCCATCACAACCATCGGGCCAACCTTTCCCACAAGGCCAACCTGCTGGCCCTTAGTATTCGGTCCAACCCACTCAGCAATCGATTCAACCTGCTCCTCAGTCAGTTCTATCATTTTAGCAGCCCGTTCTACCTGTGTATAGTCAGCCATGTTTACCCGCTCAGCAACTTGCTTAGCCGGGTTTGCCTGCTCAACCACAAGGTGCTTACTACCCTTAAAGTTCATATCAATCGGTATATAGTGTGCCCTAGGTTCCTTACCCTAAAAATCAACCTGTATATCATCAAACTCAAAGCCATTCTTACATTCCATAGCAGATTCCATACGCTGCTCAGCAAGGACCTCAGGGTCTACTCCGACTCAGTATCCTAGTCCTCAACCCAAATATCAACCAAATTATCCTCTTCTAATCCCTATGATTCAAATCCTTCGAGACAAAATGTATGGGGACAAAATCCCACTCAGACTGGGTGGAATGTACATGCAGGTCCTTATCAAAGACCTCTGATGACTTTCAACACTCAATTACCATTTCTTGCTATTTTGGAATTACCTGATGTGTCAAAATTGATGAAAGATCCCATTCTTCATAACTCGTATCGGCCTCCGGTTTCAACCAAGAATTTTGGTGATTGTCCCAAATTTGAGGGCAAGTCTGGTGAAGACCCCCAAGCACATGATATGACTTACCATTTATGGTGTTCCTCTAACTCTTGGGTTGACGATTCTATTAGACTCCATATTTTCCAGCGAACTCTTACTGGTGTTGCTGCAAAGTGTTATATTGAGCTATTTCATGGCGTCTTCCAAGATTTCAATTATTTATCCATGGAATTCTTTACGCACTTCTAGCTACCAGTCTTCCATGAGACCAGGACGCACCTCCTCACATCATTGAAACAAGACCGAGCTACTCATATCTCAAATCATATTCATGAGTGGTGATGTCGACGTCGCATGATCAAATTTGAAATTCCTAATCAGCTTCTAACTCATTATTTCACCACCTCCTTTTTCAATCAGATTGCTAAAGACATAGCTATGGGGGCATGTGTAACTGAGGAACAAGCCATTGCTTACGCCCAGTACCTTGATCTTGTGTACTCTTAGTTTGGCGCATTATATGATATCTTGCTTGATGCTCCCCGACCTGGAACTTCTAAACCACCAGTGACTCCATATTTTGATGGTATTATTGGTTATGTGTCTCAGAATTCTCAAAAATATTCATCTTCAAACACTGGGAAGTCGAAGTTTGCTTCTTCCAATAATGTTGCTTCTGAGTCTACTTCGAATTATGGCTAACCCGCCGAAGTTAATGCCATTCAGGCCAATCCTACGGATAATGCTTGTAAAGGTAAAAAGAAGGGTAAAGTTAAGGCCAAAGCCGATACCCCGAAATAGGATTCTTAGAAACCTCATGCTAGCGATGTTTCTCAATGAAAATCGAAGTACCCTTGTTTGATTTGTGATGATGATCACTTCACCAAGGACTATCCTAGATGGTCTAAAGTGAGCCGCTTGCTCAAAGGCACCCAGGGAACTCCGACTATTCTTAAAGAACCTTTCCCATCTCAACAGACTCATATGGTAAAGATACCTCACTCCTATAGCCCATTTGGCTTTCAGGTGTTCATGATGAACAATTCTGCAGTTGTTTCTATTGCTACTCGGTCGAAATATTATACTGGATCTTGTCAGGCCACAAGGAAGGAGATCGCTGATGATCCTCCTCCTCTGCCTGTCACTGGTCCTCTTGAAATTAAAAGGCCCAATGCTAAATCCGTTGTGTGACCACCTTCCAAAGGTGTACTCCATAAGTCTTCTTATAATCCCAACGCCCATGCCACTCACCATTCCAATATTGTTGAGGATTTTTCCCAGGCGCCTTCTGCGATGTCTGCGTTAGAAGTACTTCAGAGTTGTTTGTCGCAACAAAGATCTTTCTTATCTACGATTGGTGGGATTGATCTTAATGATACTAGCTTTATTTCGTTCGATCTAGAGAATTTCGTTCCACAACTTCCACATCAGATTGCGATCATTATTCAAGTTGTTATTAATGGTCTCGACATCCATCGAGAAGTTGTGGACGAAGGTGAATCAACTTGTGTCATGTCATCTTCGTGTTGGAAAGCTGTTCGTTCTCCAGCCTTGAATTCATCACCAAATTCCCTAGAAGCATTTGATGGAAGAGAATCAAAACCTTTACGTGTTCTCGCTAGTTTACTGATTACTTTGAAAGGAAATACAATCAATGTCGAGGTCCAAGTCATTGATGCTAAACTCAATTATAATCTTCTCCTCGATCACAGTTGGACTCGCGCCATGTTATGTGTTCCAATATCTTTCATGTTTTGAAATTTCCACATGAAGGAAAGATTGTTACTATTGATCAATTTTCTTTCTTCACTTCTTCTTCTGAGAACAAAGTTCTGTATGTGGATCAGATTCCTACTCCCTACGAGAGTGTAGGGTCGGGTTTTTTTAAAGATCCTTCCCTCATGGGTATTTTTCCTCTTCCTCCACCGAATACTATTCAGATTCATATGATCTCTCGGTCTGATGACCCATGGATTATTCCTTCCCCTGAATAGATTGGTTCCTTTGGAGATTTGATGCCTTTGAGTCCAATTGAGATTGATTATTGTGAACTCATTGCTGCTTCGAAACCTCCATCCTCTGATTGTGCTCCTGTGAGCATGTCTTTTGACATTTATTATCAATCCTCCTGGCTTGGTGATTTAGATTCACCTGATCCATTGAAAGAAGTGTTTCCTTCCGATGAGGCCATTATGGAAACCATGTCTCTTGAGGATCTGCCGTGGGATAATAGTCGTCATCGTTCCTCCTTTATGCCTGGCCTCGAGGCCATGTATATTTGTCTCGAGCGTTTTGCATCTCAGGTTCCTTCTCCACTTCTTCAATTTCTTGTTTTGACACATGATGTCTTTACGGATGGTAACTTGAGTAATATTACCGAAACGATGCTTATTGACATTTCTGTTAAACTAGGAATTTTCAAGAACATCCATATCGGGGTCACTTGTTCTTCCGATGAAGTACAAGCTTATAATAGCCCTTTTCGCGAATTCCGTGATATCTTTGCATGGTCCTACGAAGAAATGCCTGACATTGATCCTAGTATAGTGGTGCATGAAATACCTACTTACCCTGGCTCGAAACCTGTTCGCCAGTGTCTTCGTCTGGTGCAGCCTAGAAAAGCTGCCGCTATTAAAGGTGAAGCTGAAAATCTTCTTACAACTAGTTTTATTTATCTGATCCCTTTGATAGAATGGGCCTCTAATATTGTTCCTGTAGATAAGAAGCAGGGAAATATTCGTGTCTGCATTGATTATTGTGATATTAATTGAGCTTGTCGCAAGGATAATTATCCTACTCCCTTTATTGATCAAATCATTGATGACTATGACGGGAGTGAGATATTTTCCTTAATGGAAATTTTTTTTGGTTACAATCAGATTAACATTCTCCCGAATGATCAACATAAGACTGCCTTTATCTATCCTTGGGGTACTTTTGCATATAAGAAGCTCCCTTTTGGCTTAAAGAATGCTGGGGTTACATTTCAGTGAGCGATGTCGTATGCTTTCAACGATATTCGACACGTCGCTTAGCCTTATCTAGATGACCTTCCCGCTCATTCAGCTAAGCGCATGGATCATCATGGCCATCTTCATCATATTTTTCTTCGTTGTCGACGTTATAATATTCGGCTTAATCCGCGCAAATGCGTCTTCCACATTGATTCCGATAGAATTTTAGGGGCTATCGTGTCCAATATGGAATTCCCCTTGATCCACTTAAGGTTCAGGCTATTATCAATCTCCCCTTTCCCTCCTCATTACATCAGTTGCAGATTTTGCAAGGTAAGGCTAATTTTCTATGCCGTTTTATACCTAACTATGTAGAAGTGGCTAGAGGATACACGCGGTTATTAAAGTAGGGTGTCCCATTCTGTTGGGACGAGATTGCTCAAAAGTATTTTGAGGCCCTAAAGACGTTTCTTGTCAACGCTCCTCTGTTGCGTCCTCCCAACTATCATCGTACTTTTTCCATTTATTTAGCTGCCGCTTTCAACACGATTTCCATGGTTCTGGTACAAAATGATGATGATGGTAATGAGCATGTTATCTATTACTTGTCTCTTAACCTTCTCGATCCTGAGACACACTATGCACATGTCGAGAAGTTAGCATTAGCTGCAGTTCAAGAGGTTCAACATTTTCGTCATTATATTCTTTTGCGTACAGTGACTCTGATTTCTGATTGCAACCCCATGACCTATATACGTTCTAAAAAATTATTGGGGGGGAAATACTCAAAGTGGATTGTCATCCTCCAAGATTTCGATTTGGAATTTACTATTGCCAAGTCGAAGAAGTCACTAGTATTTGCTGATTTGATTTGTTCCCTCCCTTCAGACTCTCCTCCATCTCGTTCTAAGGAATACATTCTAGATGATAAACTTTTATTGATTAGCACCCTCGATCCGTGGTACAGTGATATCATTGTTTATCTCCAGACTTCTAATTTTATATCTGAGTTGACGAAGGATGCCCGCCGACGCATCCGTCATCAGTCGCAACCTTATCGTATGGTCGGGGATACCCTTTATCGTGTTGGAGTGGATTCCATTCTTCGTCGATGTTTGACCCTAGAGGAAGCTGAGAAAGTCCTCAATGATTGTCACAGTGGCGCCTGTGACAGTCACATGTCTGGTTATGCCACTGCGCAAAAGATTCTTCGTGCTGGTTATTTATGGTCTTCTATCTTCAAAGACTGCACTGTCGCAGTTCGTAAATGTCATGATTGCCAGATTTATCAACACAAGATGCGTGCACCGCCTGTACCTCTTCATCATGTCATTACCGTTGGTCCCTTTTTGAAGTGGGGCATCAATTTTATGACGTGTAACCCTCACTCGACTGGGGGGCATGCTAGGTATTTGTCTAGAACGAACTACAAACAATGTCACTAAATATAGTGATGTCCTTGAACTATTAACCAAGGCAATCAATATCGGCACACATGCATTGCTTGTAAATCTAGATTCACAACTTGTTGTTTTGCAACTCAATGGTTATTATTCAGTTAGAAACCCATACATTTTGAGATTGTATTTACATATTCGTTTGTTGGAAAGGCATTTTGATTTTATCACATATCAACATATTCCTAGACGAATGAATGCATTAACTGATACAGTGGCTAACATTGTATTAGATAGACATTTGCATAATTTGTAAAATGATCATCATGTGAAAAAGATCCATATAGGAAAATAGATGTATATATATAAATATATCGCGTGTTTGCATTAGTGTGCATCATACATTCAAAAAATATGTGTGTTTCTATTACATCCTGAGACACCATGTCTCTCAAAATATATAGATATAAATCCTAGGTGTCTAATTGGCGTGATGCTCATGATAGCATGTCACTACCCATACAAGCCGCCTCAGTAAGCAGTGAATACGACTTGGCACCCCGACGATATGTCTATGGTAGGCACGAGGAACATCGTTGAATCGTGAATAATCTGGGACTCCACATGTGATCCCCTCTAGGTTGCGCACGAGCTCCTCTTCCTCGCTTCCCTCGCCATGAGGGTCGAAATCACGAGGAATTCGCCTCGCTATCAGAGACATGCCTGCGGGTCTCTCTAGGTTGACATCTAAAAATACATGGATTTAATTTCAGAACATACATAGTTTAAAAAAATCATAACACTCATGAAAATTAAAAATGAGTCTTACCCAAATATTCATCCTAATCCTCTCCCTCTGGGAGTGGGAGGTCTGGATCACCAGTAAAATCTGTACCAGAGTAGGGCCAGTCCTCCATGACGATCAACTATCAGCGGAGCCAATCAAAGAACTCTAGTCTCCAGGACATCTGTTGACCACCCCTTTCCCTTGGCATCAGAGCCACCCATCAGGCCATCCGTGGTTCTATCATTGTTGGTGTTGGGACTATGACCTCTTGATGTTGAAAAATTGGTATTCGTTCTAGGACGAACGATACCAGGATATACCCATAACCAAATTGCTTAAATTTTCCCTTCTTGCATTTTGTTAGCTGGTGTTTCATGTTTATTGTCACAATCTCTGCCTAGTTGTAGATGGTCGATGTCAAGTAGTCTACAACAAGAAGCAATTGTGTTTTTTTTTGCTTCGTATGGTGCTTGCGATCCTGTAGCTCGTGTGATGGTATGTAGCACTACTTTTAGTTCTAAGTTTGGGATTGTTTTGATATCAACTTTCCCACTTCCTGTTCCCTTCTGTTCCCCTCGACATACTTTATCCATTACCATGGAAATACTATCCATGCAAGGCTGGGTACTAGTTAGGATCGGTGCTGCTCCCCTCTGCGACAATCTTGTGATAAAGTAGACGTCAGAAACATCAATCTCAAGTTCCTGATCTCGAAGGATGAAATTTTCTTGGTCCTCATCCCATATGTTGATCAAATATTGTAGCAAATCTAGTTGAGCACAGAGACACGATGTCAAGAAGAACTTCTTTAGTCCACAGTCTCTAAGAGCTTCCATGCATCTCTCATTCCCCATGGCAAGCTCGTCCTCTTTGTTGTGTTCCCGTTCTTTCAATTAGATCACCATTTTTCCACTTTCTACCTATAAACACATTCATATGAATAGTATTAGCCATTATTGAAGCTTGAATTTGTGAGTGATTGGGGTATTTGACTTTCATATTTCACAAAAAAAGGTTTGCGTCGTTGGCGAGATTTTTTCCCAAACAATCGCGCCAATGGGCGTGCCCTAGTGTAGAAAATTGGGCGGTTGGCGTGACTCTGTGCCCGAAACCCGCGCCAACCACTGTGCCCTAATTTTCACATTTCCTCCCCCAGAATTCAAAATTGGAAGTTGCAGGTAGTAAGAAATGACTCAAAATGAAGGGAGAGATCTCGGCTCTTACCTGGAACTAACGGATTTGAGATTGGTCTGCTGGATTGTCCGCTATCATCACTGCAAAATCACATTGTAAAATGGGTAACTATTGCTCCACAAGAGGTAAAAAGTGAAAAGTAATTATTTTTACCATTTTTGGCATTTTATAACTTTTTACAACCCTAATTAGGTTTTAAGACATTTTTTTCGATTATTTTATTATATTATGTTCGAAAAACAGGTTTTACACGTGTCCCTTGTGAAGCAACAGGTTTTCAGGACATAGTGATGGAGTAACAAGTTAAATTTTATTCCTTTTTGGACTCAGTAAAAACATGAAAAAAGTCACTACTGGAGTCATCTTTCAAATTTTTTTTGACTCTCTAAAATTGAAAAGATTGCCGAGACTCTTTTCGTTTCGAACTCGTTAAATGGCTACGAAGAGATATCTACCCAGTATACATTTTCCCCTATTTCAAGTTGGGATAATTTATTTACGAAAAAGGAATACCTTAGCCTATCGTGACTAAGAGTTTCTTTCAGATATTGTTTTCTACTTTTTCGGATCTGAGAGACTATTTACGAAAAGGGCCATGATGGAGTTTTCTTTTCTGCCTTCTTTTCAAACTCTGTAAACATGAAAATATGTCGAGTTCTCCCTTTGTCAGACTCCTTAAACCTTTATGACATCGGATTTCGTCGCCATGACGTTACTCGAGTTCCTCCTTCCTAGGACTCGTAAAATGTACTAGGTTTGATTTGTCTGAAGGAAAAACTTACAACATAAGCATATGCTATCCCCTTCAATATTTTTTTTTTAAAAATAATTGGGGTACTCGCCAGAAATGGTGGGGGAAAATGGAACCAAGTTGCAGTTATGTTGGTAGTATGTCGCTCTAGAACATGACACTTGTCTGCATTCGTGTCGGGTTGGAGACATCTCATTTCGTCATTTTTGCCTCCATGGGTTTGGGTAATCTCTTTTGACCTCTCATCTGCTCTTTGCCACGTCATCATGACCTCAAATATTTTGATGTCAAATACTGCCAAATCCAGTGTTGTGCTACTGATATGTTCAAGAGAAGTTTGCCTCTATAGTTTTCAACCTCCCTCTCATTCTCTGTTGGTCATGTTTCACTATCATCATGTTCCTATATCTCATATCGATGATGTGGGAAAAATTATGGCCCACCTTTGATCAGGTCACTTCCTGTCGACTTCAACTCACTATCTAGGAATTTGATCTAGAGACTCACTTCTGGTACCTTCGAGCTTGCATGTCTCAATGGCAGGTTCTTTGCATTCGACGTGAGGTTCACATCATTGGCCTTCAATCGAGTGATTTTGCGGATGTTCGATGCCAGATCACTGTTCACATTCCGTGGATTGTACCGGTTGTACCTTGAGAGCCATTGACATTATTGATGGTTTATCTCATGCCTGTTAACAAATTTCATCATTAGCTGGTAATCAAGTGATTTTATTGCATGTTCGACTTCAGCTCATTTTTTCGCATGCTTGAATTTGTACTTGTTTGGGTCGAGATGGAGCACAAGACCCTGAATTTTTTCTGATAAAATCCAGGTTGCAGATTTTTGTGGATTATCATGACTTATTACATGAATCTTTTGATTGGATGGCTCCGACCATACCTTAGTCTATTTGTTGATCCTTACTGTTGGATGGCTGCGTCCATACCTCGGATCTCAATTTTTATACACTCTATTATGGATGGATGCGCCCATGTCACATGTTCATGTATCTGAGATATTAGTTGTATTCATAATTGCAGGTTTTCTGACATCGTTGTTTGGTTCAAACGCGTTCTCATAAAGCATTTCGCCCCTCCCTCTCCCTCAAACCTCATGCTTTAGGGGGCATCTGTTACATCGCATTTTTTCATTGTCCCTGCAATCCCCATCTCGCCCATTAGAGGGTCATTTCCATGATCAATAATTAGTGTCATGCCTTGTAAAGACCATCATTATATCCCTTTACATGATAGTAATATTCCTTCTGTTGAAAATTCCCTGAGCAGAGACTAAAAAACCCTTGTTTTTTCCTTAGTGAGGGTAATCAGTTATGCCCTCACGCCGAAGATGAATATTAACACTGGGCCCCGTGCCAGCTGGTGTTCTGTCCCAGTTTTCCACCTATGCCAAGCTGTTTATGGATTTAAAAAAAAATAGAGGCGGCGATTCCACTCCAACCACCTCGAGGATGAGTCATTGGGAGTGGTTGAACTGAAAAAATAGAGACTCCCTCCTTTAGTTTATGGTTTCCACCTCTTATGGGAAATCCCTAAAGGGTAGGCCTCCCTCCTACCTTTGTAGTGATCCTAACCTCCTCCTTTTCCTCTATAAAAAGAAGCCATCTCTCTTTTCACAAACTAGCTGGACAACTGAAGAGCTGAACTTGGAGAAATATTGGAGAGAAAGAATAAGAAGGAATTACGTTGAGAGAGCTTGAGTCCATGCCTTCATCCCATCTAAATTCCCTGACGAGCATTTGAGACGCGCTTCGACTGAACCCCGTTGGAGGAGACTGCAACATCAAAGCATTGGTTGTAACTCTTACATCTATTAATACATACATGTGACTATTGTTTGGTTCCCATTTTGTATTATGTTAGATGTTTAATGCAATATGCTTAGCTCTCTTTGACTGGCTAGTAGTTATGAGTGAAATTATTATGTTGTATGTTGTTCTTGTTTTTGTTCTATGTGCAGGTATCCGAGCGTGACTACGAAAGGATCATGACTTGCCAAGACAAGAGAGAGAGGCCACCACCACTACAGCAACGATGAAAACATTGGACTCCAGGTAGTTTGATCTACCATGTCCTCTTTCATTCAATAATTAGGAATCAACACTCTAGCATGTGTCTTTATTTCTAGACCCACTCTAGGGCTAGAGGGATCGTCTCTGTCCACAGAGAGGATTTACCTGCATAACAAAAACTTCAAAGGGACACATGAGCATAAAGATATCACGAGTTACCCTTCAAAATAGTTCACACTTTAACCATGATGGAAATAAAAAACATCACACATTCAAAAAGATTCATACTAATGCAAAAAAAAAGTTCCTAAGCATTAGCATAATTTAAATAACATATATTGCAAACATAAAAAGAATAGTCATAATATATTCACAACATATGGATGAAAACATGTCAACTTTGAGGTTTTATTAAAGTGAAAGGTCCAAGTATACATATAGCATTGAGCTCCTCCAAAGAAAGATACTCCCTCTTGTTGGGTGTGGAGCTTGATTATCTTGTTTATTTTGTATCACAGCGTTGGACCCCTGTAACTTAATGGGGCGGCAACACTGCCCGTAATTAAATGCTGCCTGGGGGGTCGAGGGGGGGGGGGGGGGTAGTTGTGACTTTATGGACCCCCCCTTGGCGGGGTTTTCGGGGTTGGCGCCCTCAAAGCTAAAAACAAATGTAAAAATTCCTTGTAAAAGTATAGTAATTTCTAGTCAATCTAGGCTGTTCATTAGGCAGATGATCTGACGATAGAAGTTATGTTTAGTTTAGGGTTGCCCATGAAGGCAACCCCTCACTTGTATGAGGGTATTGTATTGCGGCTATGTATTGTATGTGTATTCTCATAGCAAGAAACAAATAGCTAGACTGTGAGAGAGAACAGAGGATATTACAACGGATTTGCTGTAGGTTGTGTCTCTTCATTTTGCTAGATAATAGAAAGGAAGAAATAGTTTTTTGGGGTGGACGTAGCCCAAACTAGGTGAACCACTTATATCTGTGTCTCTCTAGTTTTATGTGTTTTGTGTGCTTGTGTTTTCTGCATATTTTATGTGTTGCATTGCTCTGTAATATATAATTTTCTAACACCTCTATGCTATAGAGAAGCCAAGGCTCTCAACAAACTCCCAAGCTCCTGATCTTAAGCTAAAAGGCTAGCCAAATATTGGCTCTAAAAATCCATTTACATGAGCCATGAGGATATATTTATAACAAAATGGGTGACTATTCATCTCCCTTTTTTGACTCTTTGAATTCCCTCATGACTCTTCAACTTACTTAAAAAATGACTCTTCACATTCCACAATTGACACCTGGAATTCCACTTACAAATTAATTACAAAAGAATATTACAATATGCTCATACCCATATAAGACAAAATTGGCTAGAGCCAACTAGAAAACCTAATAGGAAAAAATGAGTCAAGCTTGAGTTTGGGAAAACTCCAACTCAACAACTTCGACTTGTAGGTTCTTAGTCACATGACGGTGCCAAGAATTGTACTACTCGATGACTTCCCAAAATTGTGTGAGGGGATTAGGCTAAAAGGACTCTAGCCTCCATGGGATCCAGGTAGATTGATTTGGAACCCGCCTGAATTTACTTCTTTAGCAGGAGAATTGGTCAGGTGCTAAGAATTATGCTCAAAAATCAAAGTCCTTAGAATGAATCGAAACTTGAAAGACCACGTAGTGTTCGACATTATGAATCCTGTGCAACTCATTTCGCACGAAATGAACTCTGTATGGCTTCAAAAATGAGTTATGTCTGTTTTGCTAAATAGGAAAATTTTGTAAAAAAATATTTAGACAGACCCAATCAACATTCCGTACTATTGACTGGGCATGCCTATTGATAGGGCAGGTCAAATTTGGTTAATTTCCCCTTTGGCTAATGGGAAACTACCAAGTGGCAGTTGTGGATTGGTTATAATTGTGGCATGTTGGCATTTTATTATTGATTTTGATGCGCCAATTAGGAGGGGACACATGGCTCAGCTTGAGGCCGCCACATGTACTCCTCATAGTATAGCAAAATTATTGTTATAAGCCGGAAGGAATGAGCGGGGATCGAACACAAGACCTCCGCCCCACCAACAACACATGCCACCAGTCTGCCTATTGCTTGGATCTTAACCTTATAGTGCACTGCATACATTGAAATTTTAATAAAGATGTCATCAAGGGGAGAGGGGGCCAACCCCAAATATACGTGACCAGAACTTGTGACAACGACGAAGCACCGGAGGGAACTAACCTTAAGCACATTTAATCAACGCTAATCCACCATTAATTAACCCCTAAATCCTGATTAAGTAACACTAATTTGATTATAAAAAAGGCTCCGATTTTAAAGGTTAATCGAGCTTAATTAGTGCTAACTTCGTTTAATTAAGTTAATTAGGATTAACTTGCGGTCTAAAAAATACGACATATTTGCTATTTTTGGCTCCATCTAGCGTGGATAGTGCTAGTTATCTAAATTTAGGGAGGAAATTGTGGAGAAAACTGGTAGAGGTCATAACTCAGTCAGGTTTGACCAAATCAAGAGCAGAAAGAGGCTAAGGTACCATTTTTGAGTATTCTAAACTCATTGGTGCAGGTTTCAGGAGAAGAAAAGCATTCTAAACACATTATTTTGAAAATTTGAGCATAATATAGAGGCCCAAGCAATTGAATCTAGACCAAGGAGATGTAGCCCAAGAGGGGTGAACTCCTTCATCAAATCCCTATGTTGATGTTCGTAGCATAAGGAGTCACTCTTTGACTGAAAAAGGAGTAAGACTTACACATCATAGTTCATTTCAAATTTTTAAAGAGTTTTTTGAGTTGTGGGATGGCTTCTCAAAGATTTTGAAATAATTTTTTTATATTCTTAAGACTTTCATGCATTTGGAAAGTTGTGGCAGGTATAAATTGTATGGGTAAATTGGTAGTATAGGGAGAAGAGTGTAACAAATGAAGGAGATGGATAGCTGTTACCTATTATAGGAAATATTCCTATCCTAAATCAGTCACCCAACTATTATGATGGCTCTTTACACAAACTCAGTTTATGCAAAGTAAACAACATTCAGAAAATATATTGCATGTATAAACTATTCCACAAATCCTTTATGAAATCTTCACTAACATTTTCTACAACACATATGATTTTTAGAAAGTTAAAAGTAGATAATTCTGTTAAATCCTGTAACAGTTTCTCACTCACAATTTAATAACTATTGCAACTCATAATTAGAAGAGATTAACAAAAAAATAAGACACACCATACATTAGATGGTTCTTGAGTCACAAAATACTCTAGCATGAAGTAAAAAGGCTTTTTATTATATTCAATCTTCAGGTAGACCAACATCCAACCTGGAAATGGTATTTACAAATGGTATATATAGCAAGAGAGGAACCAAATCCATCTCTTCTAAAAATAAGGAAACACTACTCCTAACATTACATAGGTGTCATTAGACATTACAACAATATTCCATCGAAATCTAACTCAGAAACGATGGATGTAGAAGAAATAAGAGAAGAAATCTGGGCTTAAATGTTGAGTGTGCTTTCATGATGCCCCTTTTTCTGTTGATTTGTCCCCTTGTGTATTTGGTCTTTAAATAACCATGTATATTCATTTACTAAGACCTCTAACAACCTCATAACGAATTTTCACCATCACTTGTTATATCCATTTGGTTAAAGGTCCTTATTCTTCCTTTACTGGCTCGGAAAATTTTGTTGACAGGTGTCAAAATGCAGTTAAAACAAGTGCAACCAGAAATTCCTGTAAAAACCTGTAACTACGTAAAAAATAGAATGCTACCAGAATTTCTGGTAGCACTCTGTTTCTTTTTAAAAAATGCACAGAAATTCTGAAAAACCTGTGCAAAATTATATTATTTGACATCTAAGTTGTTTTTCAAAATTATGATTGATAAGAAAAAAGGTGTTGGATCAAAAAACCTTTTTACCTTCCTTCCATGTGGGCTGCAGCTTCAGCAAGCTTATCCAAGTCTCTCTTGCTATCAACAACTGATCTTGATCTGGTTGCTCTTTTGGATGCTTCCTTGACAGTGTATTTATCCTCCTTAGAACCCTTTTGGATCATTTTTCTCTTTGAGGGTTCTGAGTGCCGATTTGAAGGGATTTTGTTTTTGTTTTTCTTCATGGATTTTTCTATTTTTGACCCTTAAGATTTACCTTCTATATCAATGACCTCTATCATTGAGCTTAGATTGTGTAGAGCCTTGGACTTAATCCTAAACTTGTTGTTGTCTTGTTATGCCTTTTTTTGGTACCAAAAATAGGTTCGGCTTCTTCTTTCTTCTTTTTACTACTGATTTCATATCCAACATAATTGAGGAGTTCTTCATCGGATTTTGTAGGCTGATACTCTTTCTGCATCTTCTGCTGAATATTTTCTTCCGGAATTTCTGGTAGAATCTGCGCTTTTGATTTATCTGCAGTTGCAGACCTTCCTCTTCGGGCTCTACTTTAGACGTTAGGAAAAGGAGGAAGAGGGGGTACCATTTTCACAGACTTGGGTTTATTTTCTGAGGAGATATCTCCTTTTCCCAACTTTCTCTCAGCCTTGACTGCAGAAACTTTTTATTTCTTGCTCTTGGCCTTCTTATGGATGTTTTATTTTTGGCCTTTCTCTTTGTTCTTCTTTTTGCAGGCTGGGGGTTTTGTTGTGAAACTGGAGGTGTAGGTGCAGGTTTGCCTACCCTATAAAATAAGAAGTGGTCCCAGGTTTTATTTCTTTTCCTTAACTCTTCTTCAACTAAAACCTTAATGAGAGCTTGATCATACAAGCTATATTATGAAACAACAATGTGAGTTTGGATCCTTGTTGACATCTTTGTCAGACTCTTCACCAAGAAGTGTGGAAAATTTAAGGTCTTCATACCTACAACATGAAAAATAAACCTCATATGATAAAGAAATACAACTGTATACCTCATTTCACAAGTGAGGTATATCTTGATAAGTTTAACAGCTTTTGCCCAGTCATTTTTGAGATAGCTTCTTGGAATTCCCTTGACTCAATTGGGATCTCTGTGTGCATACTTGAGGAAAATTTTGAGGTCTCCTCCAGTGATAAGTTGACCTTTAAACCATCTCTCTCCTTCCTGTGAAAGGTTAAATGCCTCAACAATTGAGTCTTTTGAAACCTACAATGTGAGACCATAGACTGTGGCTTCTTGTCCATTGAAAGTGTTTGCAAACTCTTGAGCTACTCCTAAGTGAGATATTCCTAATCTGGTGCACAAATAATACCACCTTGCATGGATAAACAAGCTTCTCACCTTCGAATTTGCATCCACTAGGTCTGCACCCTATGGCTCTATTCGTTTTATTTTCCCACCTGTTTTAGTCATCTTCATAAATTAATGACTTTTTCTCTTAAAAATGATAGGTGGCAGAGTTGGAAGAGCTTCACCTTACAAGTGTTGCTTATGTTTTCCTCTGAAATATTGTTTGAAATATATAATCCTCCTTAAAATGCAACTCTATACAATTCGATCTCCAACAGATAGAATTTCAACTGATGATGCTCCTGCATTTTCGATGGTTTTAAAACAACAACCATGGTTCATCACCCCATGCAAATCGATTTTCATTATGGAAAATATTCCTGATCATAGTGTGCACCATGTGATGGCCATCATTATCTTAAGTTGGCTGCATATCTTCATATGGAATGCTACAAATGGCTTGAAACAAGCGGATCTGTGACTGATAGTCACCTCCGCTGTCTTTGCTAATTATTGGCCTAAGTTTTCAATAGCACTACTGTGCTACCAGGCAAACAGTTATTACATTAAGTTTGATGATCCAGGATTTACTCCGTTCGAAAAACACGTACCTTGACATGATATTAACTGACTTGGATGACAGATAGGACGAGATTAACAATTGGGTGTATTACTGCGGGTTGACACCTAAGCATTACACGTATAGCCTGACTTGAATTAAACTAAATTGACAGCATATGACTCCTATCACAAGATATAAAGCATTTAAAAATTATTTGAAACGTATTCACACTACAACACGTGGCTTGACAAAAAGCAAATGCATTTTTTTCGTTTATTTTTAAAAACAGAGGATGTTACTATAATTTTCAACAGTATCAGAATAAAGGAAAAATAGACATAAAAAGGAATATAAAAGACTTTCTGAAAAGGATAAAAAGGGCACTACCAGAAATTCCGGTAGCGACCAATTTTTTTTAAGTTTTCAATGTTTATTCCTGAAAACAAAAAATTTAAAATGGACTCATGACTTAGCAAAGAAATGTGCTAATAGATGTGTTGTATGGTAATGTACTGCACTTTTATTTTTTGTTGTTCAGTCTTTCTTTTATGTTAAATTTTCCATAAAAAAACTTAAAAATTACTCACGAGACTCAATAACTTGCAAGAGAGCTTGAACCCTTAAGCACATGTAAGACATTAGTTTCAAAATCTAAAAGAGGAATTAGCACAAGATTACTAACATACCTTAATCAAATCTTTTTGGTATCAGAGCTTTAGGTTTGTTGTGTAAGAAGGGATCTAATTGTTTGCAATTTTGTGTAATGATTCTAGGAGTAACTCTAGCTCAAGACTTGAATCCTCCAAAGCTCACAATTCTAGGATATTCTCTTATTTCATTCCAACATCTCCATATCAACTCCTTGCCAAAACAAAATCATCTCAAGGAAATTATTCAAAGAGAAATACAGATTCTAGATGACTTTCAATAGCCCTCCTTTTGCCATGTGCTAAGCCATCATAGTCCAAAGGTGGATCACCAAGAAAATTGAGCTTGTAATATCCAAGTTATTCAAACCAAAATAAATGGAGTATGTAGGTAGCGAGGCATCCCATGAAACATCCCTCCCTTAAATATTTTTCCTCTCCCCATAATTATTTTCTAATGATCGGTCCCTCAATCCCAAAGTTTGTGATTCTCCTCAGAAAAATGAATAGTCTGGGTGGACACATTAAAATACGCAATGTGTCAAGTAGAAAAGAAGTGTTGCATGTAGCTGAGGTCAAGCCCCCCCTCCCATATGCAGATGGTACCATGATTCGATGATGTCTTCCCCATTTCATTGACCTCCCATATCATCTAATTATGGAATCCTCTATAGTAGAAATTATGAATATCTGTGGTGCAATAAATGGCGAAGCATGGGAATGGAATTCCCAACTGAATAAATTTGTGTCTCCCTAGTAATCATGTATCCATTACCTTCTTCCCCTGAGCCCTCCTTTATCCAATATCTTCTAGCAGAAATTTTCATCTTCTTTGTTCGTCATAAACTCCAAGGGGGTCTATTTAGATTTTGCTAATAGCTCCTTGTTTGGGATTTCGGTAAGTAGAAACTGGTGTTGTAAGGCCACTATAAACACGATTGGTTTTTGTGCTCTTGACACTACTCATATGGCATTTTTCCATCTTAATTGAGCATACAAGTTTCTTCACCCAGACTCCATAATTGGCCTCCAATTTCAGTAGGTAATCTGCCAACCCATCAACTTTGATTTTATCCATATTCCTATCCTTTTTCTACTCTTGGTTTTGTTGTTCCTTTGTAGAAATTTCTAGAATGAGGAATTGTTCCAAATCATCTAATTTAATTTTTTATTTTTATTTTAATTGGACGATGATCCAGTGGATCAGTAAAGTGCTCAAAATTCAAATTGTTCAAAGTGCTCGAAACCAGTGCCAAAACAAAGCTCTTGTCGCCCTGTACCCCAACATAATTCGAATCACTCAAAACCAATATCATATGCTCCCAATATCACGTTCTGACAATTTTCCTAAACAACTATTTTTTTTATAGTTGGGTTGCAGGTACAACCAGGCAGCAGTATGTACACTGACTAGGCAGGTGACTGGGAAGGTTGATTATATTTTTCAGGACCAATGGTTTCACGTCGTGTCTTAATTTGTTTGGTTTGTGAATGGTGGCTTTTTATTGGTTGACTGTCAAACAATGGCGGAGAGCCATGCAGGCCAATTTCTCACCGCCACGTGGCCTCTTGAATGTGTGTTAAAATGATGGTATCGACCGAACAGACCTCCCAATGAATCAAACAGCAGACCTCCTGAATGGAAGCATAGAGCCTTACTGCACTGCCACGAGTGTTTCTTATTAAACATGGTGCATGAATTCTATATAAATTTTAACAAAATTAAAGTTGGGGTTCAGACCTATGGTTAACCCCTAATCCCTGATCCACCCCAACCCCATAGACTGTATGTCAAGATTCTAGGGGCATGGGGTTAACCCTGACCCCAAACCACAATAAAGTAACATTACCATAGTTCGAAGATGGTTCCAACTAGCAGCAGTAACATAACCCATGCCACATACAACCTTGGTCATGGAGCTTGGTTAGGTTTATGTTTATGGTGTGCAATTTGAAAACCCGACCACAGTTTAATAATATGACCACAGTCAGAGTATGGGTTGGAGTATAGTTATGGTTAGCGCAGATTGTGAAAACACAACCACGATTACACCACCAAACCATAGTTAAACAACAATTCAACCATTGGTGCAGTAGTTTTGAACCAGCCCACATCCAACGACAATATTTGTGCCACGTGGTCCTAATCTGTCGGCTCATAGGGTCACCATGCCATTTAAAGTGGTGAAAATTTGCACCCAAATCAGTGTGAATCTTGCCTTCGAGGGGAAAATTTGTTGCTTCATGTTGTTGAAATTGGCAGAATTTGTAGGATGAATTGCAGGTGGGTGCAAATTGTAGAATAGTTAGCAGTAAAATTACACCAAAGCATAACTCAATCATTTTTTGACCAATTTGAGTGTAGAAAGAGCCCAACTGGGGGTTTTTTTATTGTTGTGATCCATTGGAGATATTATTTTTGTGTTCTGAGCATTACAAATCCATGTAAGCAAATATTTTGAGGACATAATTAAAGAGGCCCAACATTGGAAGCTCAACCAGGAGAAGTATCCTAGGAGGGGTGAACTCCTTCATCATTTTGTCATCTTGTGTTTCTATTATGGTATTATTGTCTCTATTTATTGCTACAAAAATGAGATTGAATACTTAATTTATGTGTTAATGAAACTTCTTTATTGGCATAAAAAACATAAAATTTCACTTGCAAATTACATCAAACCTTCAAGTTTGCATAATACAGATCGATTTGGTATTAGTGCTTTGGTTATTTGGTTGTATTGATGGTTTAATTTTTTTCTAATGCTTACAAGGTTGAATCTCAAAAGAGGATAAGGAAAGTGTGTGGTAGCAAGTCCTCAAGCTAGTTCAAGGAGAGCACAATTGCCACAATATTCACCATAAGTTTTTCCTCGAGTGTCACCAAAGGCCTCACCAGTCATGGAACATGAAGGAGAGCCTAAAAATATGACTAAGGATGAGAAGGATTTCAAAAAAGCATTCTTTGACATGACTAAGATGGTGCAAGTTCTTTATGAGGAAAGTATCTCAAGGTTGCAAGGTGAGAGCTCAAATCCTCCAAAGGGAAATGGAGGAAATAGAGACAAGCCTCCAAAATGGAATGGAGGAAATGGTGATAAACCATCTCTATCTCCACCTTTCTCCTCAACTTCATCTTCACCATCATCATTTTCGACATCAACTCCTTCACAAACACCTCCACATTCTCCAAAGGGACATGGTAAAACTCCATTTTTAAAACTTGACATAAATTTTGAATTGCCTGTGTATAATGGAGAGGTAAATGATGAAAAATTAGATAATTGGGTTCATCAAATTTAAGTGTATTGCAGGATACAAAGGATCAAAGATGATGAGACCAAGATTCAACGTGCTTCTTTATGGTTTGAAAGTGCAACACTCATTTGGTGGGAAGCCAAAACTCAAGAGGATCTCAAGAAAAGAGGCAAGATCATAACTTTATATGGTACACATGTTTCTTATAATATTTTATTTTATTTTTCCCTCTAATTTTTAATTACACGCCATTCCATTTTTAAATTTGTGATGCAAGAGAATCAACCCAACCCAAGTCAAATTCAATTTTTCAAACCTTCTAGAAGTCAATGTGGTCTAAAAGAAAATATTTTTGTTAAATTTGTATTATGGATAGAGTTTGTTGTAATTTGGTTGAGAAATCTTAGTGATATTATGAGGAAATATAGGATCTATAATGATCCAATCCTCTTTTATCCGTTGTTATAAAATATATTCTTAGTGCATTCAGAGAAGGAAGGCAGATTAATTCAAGACTAGGCCGAGGGCCAGCATGTCATATGGACCATATGTAATATTTTTTTTGTAATACAATAAATCTGTGTGCAGAAAGATGTTAATGTGCTTTGCGTGTGTTTATTCCTACCATTCATGTATACATTCTATGTTTATTTGCATCATGGTATCACTTTGCACTCATGCGGACTGGTGATTATTTCGACACCGCAAGAATCTGTATTTTCATTGAAGTGCTATGCAAACACACAAGAACACTATGCATTCACTATGTATGCTACGCACATGCTATGCATTTGTGTATGCTACACACCACGCATTTTCTATATGCTACCTTAACACACTACGGTTTCATTTCCATGGCCTATTGTTGATCAAAGAGCTGGAGCTGTGGCTAGTGTATTTGTTATCATTGCAATAGAAATTTACTGAGTGTTTTGTTGATGAACTTGACAGTTGATGAAAAGAATCTTGCAAAAATAAATGTTGCGATGAGGCTTAATATTGCGATGAGCGACAAGCGCTAAAGTGTAGGGAGGTTGGTTATATAGATCGTTGTTCTATGTTTTGTTAACCAATTTTCATGGGCCCATAACCCATAGGTCACTAATTAGGTAAATTTGTAGCCTTGCTGCATCAATTTGAATGTAATAATATCCTCACTATCATTCTTAATTTAAAAAAAAAATTACTACTTTTATTTTCTGATCATTCTTATTTTTCTAGTAGTTATTTGTGGGGTCAAGGTTGTATGACTAACAACGAGGCACAATTGTATGGGCTTCTTCTAGGAGTAGCTCTAGCTAAAGACTTAAATCCTTCTAAGCTCATGATTCTAGGAGATTCTCTTATTTCACTCCATCTCCATAGCAACTCCTTGCCAAAATAAAATCATCTCAAGAAAGTTATTCAAAGGGAAATAAGGATTTTGGATGACTTTCAGTAGCCCTCCCTTTTCCATGTGTTTAGCCATTATAATATAAAGGTAGATCACCAAGAAAACCAGGCTTGTAATATCCAATTTTGAAATTTGAAATAAATGGAGTCTGCAGGTATCGATGCATCCCATGACACCTCCCTCCCTTAAATATTTTTCCTCTCCCCTTAATTCTTTTCTAATGATCGGTCCCTCAATACCAAAGTTTGTAATTCTCCTTGTAAGAATGAATAGTCTGGGAGGGCCCATCAAAATCGGCATCGTATTAAGTAGACACAAAGTGTTTCATGTAGCTAAGGTTAAGCTCCCCATCCCATATGCAGATGGTACCATGATTTGACGACATATTCCCATTTAATTGATCTCCAATCTCATTTGGTTTTGGAATCCTCTACAGTAGAAATCATGAATATTGTTGGTGCAATAAATGGAGAAGCATGGGAGTGGCCTTCCCAACTGAATACATTTGTGGCTCCCTAGTAATCAACCATCCATGGCCTTCCTTTATCCAATATCTTCTTGGGGAAATTTTCATCTTCTTTGTTCATCATAAGCTCCAAGGGGTTTATTCATCTTTTGCTAATAGCTCATGATTTTGGATTTCGATAGGTAGAAACTGGGGTCATAAGGCCACTATAAAGACTCTTGGATTTTGGGCTCTTAACACTACTCATATGGTATTTTTCCATCTTAATTGGGCATACTTTTCTCTTCACCCATACTCCATAATTCGCCTCCAATTTAAGTAGGTAAACCTCCAACCCATCAAATTTTATTTTTTCCATATTCCTCTCCTTTTTATTCTCTTGGTTCCTTTCCTCTCCTCTAGAAAAAAACATGGTTATATCTTGTTATGGTTCTAGCTCCTTTTCAACCTTGACTCACTTACTCTTCATCGTCTAACTTCTGGTGTGCCATTTGGGCTCTCGTTCCTGTATGCTTTGGTTAATATACAAGGATACTTTAGTTCTTTACCCCTGTGTATTCTGATTGTGCTCCTCTCTCCTTCCCAGAGAAAATGGTATTTTAGGTGCTTAGCCTTTTCTCCATGTTACAATCAACTTTGTATTAAAGTGTTTGTATTAGCCTTCTCCCTGTGATCCTATAGATACAGCCCAAGCCTGATGAAATAAATTTATCGATTGAGGCCCTCACTCAAGTATATTTGAATCTGGACTTCCCCAAGAAGTTCCAGATATTTCAAACCTTCATGCCTTCTCCTATAGAAATTCCCAAGATAAATCCTCCATACCCTTCTACAAAATTTTCTAAAAGGACAAGACATATCATCTCCATGATGTCTTTCATTCTTGGCTACTTTACAGATGAACATGCTGATGTTGCAGTGTTAGGTTTTCTATCTACTTTCACACTTGGTCAGCCTCCTGCTATCATTTTTAATTTTTCCAAATACCTTGCTGACAGGATCTATGAACAATTGGTCAAAATGTCTTCTGAAGGTGTTTTCAAGTGTTCTTCATTCCTATTCCACATGTTATTATATTTTTAGTCTAAGAAATTTAATATAAACCTTCAGAAGCTTGATGTGGAAGGAAACCCACAATCAGTCATCTTTTGGACTTCCTTGACAAGGAAAGACTCCAATGAGTTCACTTATATGGATTTTACAGATTCATTCATTCATCCCATAGTAAATTCGCTGAACAGAAAAATTCAGCCCATAGTTAGTGAAGAGATTAAGAAAGTCCTCCAATTGTCAGAACATAACAGGACAGGTGATTGGTACTTGTACCAAAATCACACTGAAATAAGAGTATATGGATCAATTTTGGTTCCATATAAACTGCCTAAATTCCTCCCTATGAGGTTATTTTCCGTTGAATACATAAGTTGGATTATAAATTTAGATGCAATTAATTTCTTGGCAACAAATAAAAATACACAGTTCAAGTTGAAGAACCAGGTTGGCCCTTTTATCCGTAACAATAGAGATGCAGGTCCAAAGGCTAAAAAATATTTGCAGGAGTTCAAGTTCAGTGCCAGTTTCATATGGTATTATGATCCCCTTGGATTTATTAGTAAAATGAGAGTTAAATGCAAATTGAATCCATATGTACATGAAAATAAACTAGAGATAGAGAAATTATCCAATCATTCTGAATGGTTGGAGAATACCTTGGTAGAGGCAGAGAAGCAAAGTGATAATAATAAAACTTTGCAAACTCCAGCCCAAGAAGACATAAATGTAAAGATAAATAGAGAGGAAGGATCCTATACCGCAGAGACTACAATAGAGACCAAGTTTAAATTGAGATATAGTAAAAAGCCAAAGTTAAATCTGGCTAATAAAGAAGTAGAAACAATAGAGGTGATTGATATAGAAATTATAGCAAAAGAAAATGCACCCCCTACAATAATTGAAGAATAGCAACAACCTACTACTTCAAAGAATCAACTCATTCAGAAGCAACAAAGTATGGAAGTTTCTTCATCTAAAAAACTAGTAGAAAACGACATGGATATCAAGGAAAGATACAAAGAAATCAAAGCCAGAAATGAAGAAATTAAGACTGAAATATATTCCCAATATCCGAAAAAAAATCCTTGTTGGGTATGTGTTATATTCTTTCTACGACTAAGCATGCGCGGGGGGGCGATAGGCCCCCCCTATCGGGGTCCGAGGCAGCGTCCCAGCAAAAATGTTTTGGTCCTTAATTTCCGGCGGGTAGTCCGCGTCCATGGTTTTTTGCATGGTTTTGCACATGGTATTGGGGTACGATGGTTTTCGGCCCCTGGTATTTTTGTAGATCCGGTCAAGGGAACTACGGTTATGTTCTAATCCAGGGTTTATGGATTGGGGTTTATGTATGCTTCGGCATGTATATATATGTGTGTTGTAACACTAAAAGGAATATAATGAAAAATCAAGTACAGTGTCGTCCCAATTTGGGATCCAGGGGAAAATATCTGTGTTTATCTGTTTTATGTTTTATGCTCTCGCTATTGTTTATTTTCTGTTATAAGATTCCTGTGTCGATAATTTCTATTCAAGGTTAAAACCTACATTTGGTATCAGAGCTGTTTCATCTTCAAGGGGACGCCTTTGTTGCTGAGGGTTTTTTTTTTTTTTTTGTTCGGGCCTGAGGTAGACCCTGTTCAGTGGGAGATCTGCGGGATCGATTCTTGCGGTGAAAGAAGATGGCGAGTGGCGGAAAGATAGAGATTGAGAAATTTAATGGTCAGAGTTTTGAGTTGTGGAAGCTCAAGATGGAGGATCTGCTGGTGGATAAAGATCAGTGGATCACGGTAGATCCAGGTACTAAACCAATGGTAATGTCAGATGAAGACTGGAAGAAACTGGATCGGAAGGCTAAGAGCACAATACGGTTGTGTGTCTCAGATTCAGTATTGTTGAATGTATCTGGGGAAGCTACGACGAAGACCTTGTGGGAAAAGCTAGGGACTTTGTACCAATATAAGTCTCTGGTGAATAATTTGTTCCTGTGGAAAAAGCTGTATAACCCGAGGATGAAGGATGGAGACTCGGTGATAGAGCATCTGAACGCCTTCAATACTGTGGTAAGTCAGTTGTCATCTGTTGATATTAAAATCTCAGATGAAGATAAGTGCATCAATTTGTTGTGCTCTCTACCAGACTCGTGGGACAGTCTGGTTATTGCAATAGGTAACAATACAACTACCTTGAATTTTGATGACATTGTCTCAGCCTTGCTGTCGGAGGAAATGAGACGGAGAAATATGGAGGGTCATAATGGAGATGCCTTATCTGTACGAGGAAGGTCCCAGAACAGAAACAAGAATAAGGTTTCGAGTGGGAGATCAAAATCTAGAGGGAGATCTAAATCTTCTGGAAATTTTGTAAAGGTGTGCTGGAAATGCGGAAAGGAAGGGCACTACAAAAAGGACTGCAGATCTAAAGCTCCTAAGAAAGGAAAGGGATCTGAGGATGCTTATTCTGTAGAGGAAAAAACCACCTCGGATGAAGGTGGGGATGTGTATTTGGCTTCTTCTTCAAATACACATATAGATCATGAGTCATGGTTGATTGACTCAGGTGCATCCTTTCACTTCACTCCCCATAGGGAGTGGTTCTGCGAGTATGAGAAATATGATGGTGGTGATGTCTTCCTAGAGGATGATAGGAAGGCCAGAATCGTCGGACGTGGAAAAGTCAAGCTGAAGCTGCAAGGTGGAAGGATTAGAACACTTCCTGGTGTTCTGCATATTCCTACATTGGCCAGAAATCTGATTTATGTAAGCAAGATGGATGATGCAGGTGTAAAAACAGTGTTCAAGAAAGATGCCTGCAAGATGGTTCGGGGAGCACTGGTATTAATGCGGGGAGTTCGGACTGGAACTTTGTACAAGCTACAAGGTAGCACTGTTATTGATGGGTGTAACAGTTATGTGGTTCTTGAAAATGGAGCGGAAAGCTTAGCTGTCTCTGGAGAAAAGACCATGCTATGGCATCAAAGGCTTGGACATATTGGAGAGAAGGGCCTTCGGATACTACATAGAAACGGTATGGTAGAAGGTATGTCTAATTGCTCTCTGGATTTCGATTTCTGTGAACATTGTGTATATGGGAAGCAGAATCGGGTGAGTTTTCCTTCTGGTGCTAAGAGGGCGAACAAGATATTAGAACTTATGCACAGTGATGTGTTTGGACCTGTGTCAGTTCCATCACTGGGAAAGTCTGTGTACTATGTTTCATTCATAGATGACTTCTCAAGGAATACATGGATATATTTCTTGAGGAAGAAATCTGAAGTCTTTAACAAATTTAAAGAATTTAAGGCTCTGGTGGAAAACCAGACAGAGAAGAAGATAAAGGCACTGAGGACAAATAATGGTGGGGAGTTCTGCAAGAATGAATTTGAAGAGTTCTGTAAGAAGTGTGGTATAGCACGATAGAAGACTACTCCATATACACCTCAGCAAAATGGAGTTGCAGAAAGAATGAATAGAACACTGATGGAAAAGGCAAGAAGCATGCTCAATGGTACCGGGTTAGGACAAGAATTCTGGGCAGAGGCAGTGGAGACTGCATGTTACTTAGTTAACAGATCACCTTCATTAGCGTTGGAGGATAAGACCCCCCATGAGGTATGGACTGGTAAGAAACCCTCTCTTTCACATCTAAGGGTATTTGGATGTGATGCATATGTACATGTTCCAAAGGAGAAAAGGACCAAGTTGGATAATAAATCTGAAAGGTGCATCTTTATTGGGTATAAGGATGGTTTAAAGGGTTACAAGCTTTGGAACCCAGAAACAAGGAAGGTTGTGTACAGGCGAGATGTGGTGTTTAGAGAAGTGAAAGATGTTGTTAAACATGAAGTCCTACCAAAGGAACCTGAGAAGATAGAGTTTGAGCTAAAGGAGGATGAATCAGACTCTACAATAGAAGAAGACTCGGAAGATGAAGAGCCACAAACTCCAGCTTTGAGAAGATCAGTTCGGGAAAGAAGGCAACCAGAAAGGTATAGTCCATCTGCTTTCTGTTCAGGTTTTGCCTTAACTATAACTGATGATGAACCCAGAACTGTCAGGGAGGCAGTAGATTCAGAGGATGGAAAACTCTGGAAGGAGGCCATGGTTTATGAAATGGCATCCTTGCACAAAAACGATGCATGGGATCTGGTGGAGTTGCCGGCTGGAAGGAAGCCCATTGGGAGCAAATGGGTGTTTAAGAAGAAGATGAATGTAGAAGGCAAGGTGGAGAAATACAAAGCTCGATTGGTAGCGAAAGGTTATTCCCAGGTGCCGAGAATTGATTTTGGTGATATTTTTTCTCCTGTTGCCAAAGTCACTTCTATTAGATTACTTTTATCTGTTGCTGCTGCATTTGATTTTGAGATAGAACAGATGGATGTGAAGACAACATTTCTTCACAGAGATCTAGAAGAGGAGATCTACATGAAGCAACCTGAAGGTTTTATGGTGAAGGGTAAGAAAGAACTGGTATGCAGGTTGAAGAAGTCTCTGTATGGGTTAAAACAGTCACCAAGGATGTGGTATCAGAAATTTGATACCTATATACGGGGACTTGGCTTCACCCGAAGCAAGGAGGATCATTGTGTTTATTTTAAATTAATTGGTGACCGTGTTATTTATTTGGTCTTGTATGTGGATGATATGTTGTTGATTGGAAATGACGAAGAAATTATCCAAGATTTGAAGACCCAACTGTTCTCCAAATTCGACATGAAGGATCTTGGTGCTGCAAACTATATTTTGGGCATGGAAATTAAGAGAGATCAGGCAAAGAGGAAGCTCTGGTTAAACCAGAGGAAGTATGTCGAGACTATATTGCAAAGGTTCAATATGCAGGATAGTAAACCGGTGAATGTTCCTATTCCTGTAGGTGTAAAGCTGTCTGCTGAACAGTGTCCCAAGACACAAGAAGAAGAGAAGTATATGTCCCGTGTTCCATATGCAAGTGCAGTGGGTAGCCTGATGTATGCAATGGTCTGTACCAGACCAGACATTGCACATGCAGTGGGAGTATTGAGCAGGTTTATGTCAAACCCAGGGAAGGAGCATTGGATAGTAGTGAAACGGGTTTTCAGATATTTACGTGGCACTAGTGATTATGGCTTGTGCTACCGGGAAGACCAGGATTGGAAAGAATGTTGGACATTCGTGGTTTTGTTGATGCAGACTGGGCTGGAGATCTGGACCAAAGAAGATCTACAAGTGGGTATGTGTTTAGCCTATTTGGAGGCGCAGTCAGTTGGATGAGTAAAAGACGGTCTGTAGTGGCTCTTTCAACTACAGAGGCAGAATACATAGCAGCCACTCATGCAAGCAAGGAAGCAGTTTGGTTGCAAAGATTGTGTTCAAGTATGGGGTTGGTACAGCAAGCTATAAGGATAGACTGTGATAGCCAAAGTGCAATTTTCTTGGCTAAGAACACTGCTTATCATTCAAAGACAAAGCACATTGATGTTCAATATCACTTTGTTAGAGATATGGTTGAGGCTAAAAGGGTGTTGCTGGTAAAGGTGGACACTTTGAAGAATGTTGCGGATGCATTGACAAAGTCTGTGAGCACTCAGAAGTTCTCTTGGTGTAGAGAAACAATGGGTGTTGAATAATTGGGCCAATGACTAAGCCCTCCTATGGCCCCCTGTGGAAAGAAAACAACAAGTGGGAGAATGTTGGGTATGTGTTATATTCTTTCCACGACTAAGCACGCGCGGGGGGGTAAGAGGGGGGGCGATAGCCCCCCCTTTGCACTGGGCGCAATGGGGGGGTCACAGGGGGGGAGGTAGCCCCCCCTGTCGGGGTCCGAGGCAGCACCCTGGCGAAAATTTTTGGTCCTTAATTTCCGGCGGGTAGTCCGCGTCCATGGTTTTGTGCATGGTTTTGCACATGGTATTGGGGTACGATGGTTTTCGGCCCTTGGTATTTTTGTAGATCCGGTCAAGGGAACTACGGTTATGTTCTAATCCAGGGTTTATGGATTGGGGTTTATGTATGCTTCGGCATGTATATATATGTGTGTTGTAACACTAAAAGGAATATAATGAAAAATCAAGCTGGTCGTCCCAATTTGGGATCCAGGGGAAAATCTCTGTGTGTATTTGTTTTATGTTTTATGCTCTCGCTATTGTTTATTTTCTATTATAAGATTCGTGTGTAGATAATTTCTGTTCAGGGTTAAAACCTACACTCCTAGTGTCCAGAATAGGCTACTTTCAGCCTTTGACTACAAGAATAAAAAGATGTGGATGACATTTCTTCAACCTACATTTCAAACTCCTAAGTCATCCTCTAATTACAAAAAGACATATTTTGAAGTTTTGGCCCAGGATATTCATCCTCTGGACCAAATTGGGTTTCATAAGTAGGAAGGGGAGATGATTTATTCTAAAATTACCACCAAGGCCATGAGTGTACAAAAGCTGCAAAACACTCTTGCAAATACTGTTAGAAAATTATATATTACAGAGGAATGAAACACATGAAATATGAGGAAAAAACAAGCACACAAAACATATAAAATCAGAGAGACACAGATATACGTGGTTCACCCAGTTTGGGCTATGTCCACCCCGAACAACCAATCCTTCCTTTTATTATCCAGCAAAATGAAGAGACACAACCTACAACAGATCCATTGTAATATCCTCTGTTCTCTCTCACAGTCTCCCTATCTATTTCTCGCTCTGAGAATACACATACAATACACAACTACAATAAAATACTCTCATACAAGCAAGGGGTTATCTTCTAGGGAAAAAACCCTAAACTAAACATAAGTTCTACCGTCAGATCATCCGGCTAATGAACGACCTAGATTGACTAGAAATTACTATACTTTTACAAGGCAATTTTACATATGTTTTTAGCTTCAGGGGCATTGCCCCTGAAACCCCCCACCAGGTGTTGGCCAGATAAATCGTTCTTGCAGACAGGACCGATCTCCCTAGTGTCAGAAGACAATCTAGCAACAAACGAACAACTAATTTTGTCTTTCTCTAGATATATTTGTTTTGAAATTAAATGCTATGAAGGTGTCGATCCTACCTTAGATCCAAATGCTTATTTGCAGTCGTAAATCTTCCATTGCATCAAAATCCTTCTGTCGCAACAAGAATCCTTTTGTCGATATGTAATCACAAACAAGAAAATATTAAATAGTACCTGTATAACAAATAATCATAAAACATACCTATCATAGTGATCAAGGAATCTATGAAATAAATGATCAAACGATAGCTTATTGAAATAAACAATCGAATGACAATTTATTGAGAAAAACATAACTTGATTGTATTAATCTTAAAATATACAAAAGAACCTTACAACCTTAGCCTTGATGTTCGAAAGGTCTTCCCGGGGTCCGAAGCAGGAATCTCCTCTACTTTGATAAGTCTTGCACTCTTCCTTCAGGAGCAAAAAGAGGTATGTGATCTTTCCTCTCAAAAGCTTAGCAGAAAGAAGTCTAAATCTCAACAGCGCTTCAACTCAAATATTCTAAAGCTTCAACTCCTTCCATCCTCCATTAGTTTTCTTCATAAAATTCTTCACTTCACCCCTTGAGGCTACCCAATGCCTCCTTTTATAGAGCAGATGAGGAGGTTAGGATTCCACCTTTAAAGGGATAGAATCCTCCTTCAAAGGGATATGCTCCTCACATCAAGGGATTAGTTCCTTAAGGTGTGGGATACATGCACCTTACTAAAGTGTACTCATCCCCAAAAAATCTCATCCAAAACCTTCTAGAATTGACCAAAATTCAACTTTTTCATTTTTCTTTCGCGCTTTTTGACTTTATAGGGGTACCACAGGCATTACACTGGAAAAATGCGTTCTAGAACGCAGTTTCTCTTCACATTACCTGCGTACCCTAGCTAAAAACGCAAGAAGTTTTCATGTTACCTGCGTACCCTGAGTTTCAGATATTTTTAGGGTTTTTCTTCCAGTTCTGAGGCTTGGAATAGGGAACAAAGGTTGTAAGACTTGTAGAGGGGGTAAGTATGAGTGTCAATGAGCTCATACAGTTAGCAGAATGTCAAGGTGACATTTTTTAGTGTAACAGATTGCCCCCTAAAGTGCGAAGTCTGAAATAGATGAAGATGAAGTCTGTCATATATGAAGAGTGAAGTACTTTATCATTTCAAGGATCATCCTATGGACACCCCAGTCAGAACCTGTAAAAACATTCAATGCAAAATATATATATGTAAACATATCATCGCTGAGGTAGGCATTCCCATACTCAGATCAAAATTAACTAGAACTAACTTAAATTGTTCTGATATAGGAATGATTTTGAATACATCAATAGTGTAGACACAGCATGGGCACAACCATCTATAATAAATAGTCTACTGTACAAATGATAACAAAATTCCTCGCAGCCTGGATGGTAGAAACTAGATCCAAGGTCTTTATTTCCGCATCTCGAACTAGTACGTTTCTATCCATGTGAATAAATGTGTCGAAGTTGAACATGGTAGAAACCACTTGATTACCAGTCAATGATGTAAACTGTTAACAAGTGTGAGAGTAACCACCAATAATGTCAATGGCTCTCAAAGTACCCAATACAATCCATGAAATGTGAATGAATGAGCTGAATTCGAACATGTCACGGAATCATTCGATCGAAGGTCAGTGATGTAACCTGTCGTCGAAGGCGAGAAACCTGCCATTGAGGCATGCAGATTTCAAGGTACTGACGATTTCTTGATCAACTTCCTAGATAATGAGCTGTCGTCGATAGAAAGTGATCCGTCGTAGGCAAGCCCACATGACGAAATCATAGATCAAGTTTTGAAAATATATTGGCAAGGATTGACTCAGGGATGGTCAAAATGGATGACAGATATTTTGCAAATGAATGGTTTGTTTGAATTGTTCTCTTGAACACATAACAACACTGCAGATGGCTTGGTGACAATTGACCCAAAGCTAATACCCAGAAACCGGCTGAAGAATTTCAATGTGGTTTGATTAACTGTTAGGCAAAGGATTTCCCAACCTAGGTGAATGAAAGTGTCGTGTTCAAGAGTGGTTGACTGAATTTTCGAAAAATTTAAAATACAACAAACACGCCCATTTTTCTCTCTTTTCCCCCACCATTTATGGCAAGTACCTCTTTATTTTTGACAAGCTTGAGGAGGATAACATTTGCTTGCTTATAAGCTCATCCTTCGGATGAGTCCAACTTAGTTTAAAATTCGAACCCTAAGAAGGAGTGGTTCGTTCCTGTTTTTAAAATTTAACAGGTCCTTTACTATTAAGTTTTAACGAGTCCAGTATAGGAGAAACTCGGTGTTTTTCAATTTTAGGGAGTCAAAAGAAAAAACTTAAGAAAACTCCATGGGTTTACTTTTTCGTAAATTTAGTCTCTCGAGCCCGAAAAAGGATAAAATAATGTGGGAGAGAACTCTATTGACCGTAATTAGTCAACGTATACCTTTTTCGTAAATAGTCCATTTCAGTCCGTAAAAGGGGTAAACTTATACTGAAAGGACGATCATTCATTTACTTTAACGAGTTCGAATAATCAAGTACTCGGCAATATTTTCATGTTTAGAGAGTCTGAAAAGGGCTTAAAAGAGGACTCCAGGGTTTCACTTTTTCGTAATTTTCAAGAGTCCGAAAAAGTGATAAAAGTATACTCAGTAGTTTCGCTTTTTCTGTAAATTTTAACGAGTTCGAAAAAGGGATAAAAATGTACTCATGTTTTTCACTTTTTCGTAAGTTTTAACGAGTTTGAAAAAGGGATAAAAATGTACTCATATGGCCGACTTTCAATTTAATTTACGAGCAGGAAAAGACGGAAAGAACTCGGCATTTTCATGTTTTTTACGAGAATGAAAGATAGCAAAATAATCTCGAGATTTTCATGAGTTTAACGAGTCTTGAAAATAACCAAAATTGACTCAAGATAGGTTTCATTTTTACAAAAGCTTGAAACAGAGAAAAACTATGCTTCAGAGTGGTTTCATTTTTACACAAACTTGAAACAAAGAAAAAACTGTGCTTGATGCCCCCTAAGCGTAATTGCTAGAGCGCATGCCCCCCCAGCTTCATTTCATTCAACTAAGTACACTGCTGGTAATTAATAGGTGGATGGAATGAAGGTTCATTTACGAGATCATATGAAATACCCGACCTAAAAACTAACCTAAATATATGACTTAACATTTACGAGATCTAGTCAAAGACTCGACTCAATTAGGGGAGGATTTGTTTCATTTTTTAACGAGCTCGACACAGGAAAAGAACTATGCTCATGGCAACGTGTTTCATTTTTTAATGAGGTTGACACAGTAAAGGAACTATCCTCAGAAACTACTTATTTCTAATCTACCTACATAACCTACTGATTCATTTTTTAATGAGGTTGACACAGGAAAAGAACTGTCCTCATACCTACTTCATTTTTTAATGAGGTTGACTCAATAGAAGGAACTATCCTCTGACCAACTGATTCATTTTTTAACGAGGTTGACACAGTACAAGGAACTATCCTCACACCTGATTAATTTTTTAACGAGGTTGACTCAGTAATAGGAACTATCCTCAGACTCACTGATGATCATGGCTTCTAAATGGAAGAAACACATGTCAATGGACACACTTTGATCATGGCTTCCAAGAGATCTTCATCAGAAGGAATAATAGTTCTCTGGAAAGAACACATGTCAAGGGACTCAAAAGGGATAAGAACATCATGTTCAAATAATCCCACAGAGTTTTCCATGTCAATTACCGGATCTAAGTCAAAGGAAGACGAGCAAACAGTGAGAGGCTCGCTTACATCGGTAACTGAAAACATGGGACTAGTTGCCACATAATTAACCCGTGGCGGGGTAGATACCACTTTAGAATCAGGAACATTTAGGGATGTCATATTATTGGTAGTCGAAACAAGACTAGGGAACGAAAGCTGGTCTACAGTCACAATATTACCATTATGAGGGAAAGAAATCACACGAAAGAGTGTCAATACGACAACTTTCATTGCATAGACATAGTCTCGCCCAAGGAGTAAATTGAAATCCAAGGGACCTCGAACTACCATAAGATCAATACAGACAGTTTTACCTTCCAAAGTAATAGAAAACTTAGGAAGGATCCCTAAAGGTTCACTAATGGTTCTGTTAAAATCTTTCAGATTCTGTGTAATAGGCACAAGCTGAGGGGAACCCAAAGCTTTCAAAGAAGTTGAGGATAAAATACTAACAGAAGCACCTTCATCTACTTGTGTGCGGTGTATGTCCCTACCACCAAACTTCACAATGATTTGGAAAGGGATGGAGGAAGGAAGACGAGGTTCTGTCAGTATATTCCAATCAAAGGAAAAGACCTCAGTACTTGGAGGGGGTTCTGTAGAAACAAGTGAAATGCCCCCCGGCGTAGAAGAATCTGATGTAACAAGAAGAACCTGAGCGGTATGAAGTTCACTCTGTACAGGGAGAATGGGATCGACCGAATGTGAAATCGAATCGACCACTTGATCAACTAATGGATCATCAACTTGAGTGATATGAGTTTCACTCTTCAATGGAAGAGTGGGATCGATTGTACTTGAAATTAGATCAATCACTCCGTCAGTTGACGGTAGGTTGGGAGAAAGTTTACGGTAACCAGTTGGAAATTCTTGCTATGGAATAGTAAGGTTTTCCAACAATTTTGAGGCTTCATCCATGTGAGGGCAAATGTGAGTTTGATGACTCCCTTTGCATAACTTACAAGGAAACCTAACTTTGCCCTTTTTCCCAGGAACCTGACTATCAATGGTTGATGGATCAACGGAAAGTTGATGAGATGTTTCTGACCATACTTCCAAGAACTTTGGAATACCAAGACAAGTGATAAGGAAGTGGTCACCCTTACAAAGTCTGCAAGGGTATTTGGGTTTACGATGCATGTTGGAGGTTTCCTCAACACAAATAACACTTACAACCGTGGTTGGTTGGTTGACTTCTTTCTTATCTTGCTTCTTCTTCTTCTTCTTCCCTTTCTTCTTCTTCTTAGCCACTTGGTTACTAGCATCAAGGCTTTTACCAGGCAAAGAGGAGGAAATGGAGGAAGAAATATTAGGCGAAGAAGATAAAGGGTCAACAAAAGGTTGGTGATGTTGAGATGGTGAACTCTGTTGAGGTGAAGCATCCGGTTGAGGTGGAACAATTGGAGTATTCGAGGCCAACGAAGTTGAAAATAACCATATCGGTAAACCTATTGTAAATCTAGGTAATGACAATGTAGCCATATAAGGAGGACCAACATTTCCAAAGCAAGGAAAAGTACTAGGATTCTCATTAAGAGGGATTCCTTGGTTGGTAAATTCCGGAATAGTTGCCATTATATTCAACTTCAGTGAATTTTATTAACAATTTAAAACTAAAATTAGCAATTAACAATTCACACCTAACAATTAAAATTCACAATTTACACCTATGGTCTCTAAAAGTAAAAACAAACAAATTAACACGTGCTATCAAATCTAGGAGTCAAACCACACACAAACAGTAACTTCCTATATTAAAAACACTAGTTGGTGATGAAATCCAACATCGTAGAATTTAATATAGAAAAGACGGTTGGAACAGTTACCCCGACAACCTACTTAATGAAACAGACTGGCACAAGTTTCTTCACAAAACCATCTCGTGTGAAGAGAACCCCCCAGAGAGTCCAAGTGAGTCTAGTTGACGTCTGCTCCAGGTACAGTGGGATCTTCCCTCCACCGTCACCTTAGGAAATAATCCTATAGATTATGGCCACTAAGGTTACCAATAGAAGCAAATATACCTGGGGGAACAGTCTACGATCCGATACACACGCAAGGGCAGAGTAACAAAGCTCAATCCCCTTGAAGGCTCCTTGACATAATCCAAGGTTTACCGACAAGTGACCCCAGGCTCCTCGACAATGGTCTATGATCCAAGGTTTACCGTTGTTAATACGTGTATATCTTCTATCGTTCCCGATGAGGAAGGATTGATTACCTCACTGGTTCAGATATGATCGCGTGCTTGACTCCTTTAGGAGGAGCTTCCCAGAGCATACATGCAACAATTGGAATTTTTCCTACCGCAAGATCGACTACTTGTTTGTTTTATTGTCTTGGAGAGTTAACTAAAACCTATTCCAAGACACTAGCCTAAGCTAGATTGGTGGAAAGAGCCCTAAAAAATGTTAAAATTACTAGATGAATTTTAATTAAGCACTGTGTTATTTAGGCTGTTATTACTCAAAAGGGTAAATGGATATGAAACCAATGGTGTTATGACCCGACCCAAAACTCAATGCAATCAAATATGATAATGTAATCTTTTCAATTCGATGAATCCTAACTAAAGTAAGGAGAGATTTTCCATTCACTTCCAACAATGTAAAAATTGATCACTAAGAGAAAATATAACAAATTCTCTAATGCACTAATTTCATTAAGAAAAACTAATGCAAATCAATTCCAAAACAATTTTTTTTTTATTTTTGTGTTTTTAAAACAAGCATAAAAACATCTAAATTCAAATAAAAAATTGATCTAAATCTATGATTGATTTTTCAGAATGTAAACTATGCAATTTTAATCTATGCACAATTCACATGAAAAGTATGCAAATGTAATCTATGCACATTTTTCATTCATATTCTGAAAATGAGAATTCTAATTATGAAAATGTGATCTATGCAAGAGAATTCTCAAACACAAGATGATTCTAATGTAATCTACGAACCAATCAAGTGCAAGTCAAGAAAATCGGGTGAGAGTTCCAAAGATCAAAAAACACTCAAAGGTGATTAACACTCATACACAATTTAGTCCCCCCCGACGAACGAGGGGGAATTTTTTTTTTGCAAATCTAAAATCAAAAAGATGGAAAATTGTGAAAAGACTGAGAGAAACCTCCAAGTAATGACCAAAGGAAATAAAATTAAGAATTTCTCAAAAAAGAAACTCAAAACACCCAATTAACTTAATGGAGATTGATGAGATGAAGAATTTGCTGAAAGAAACTTAGAAACAAGAGATTTTTGACAGAAAAATATAGATATGGGTAGATGCTAAGAATCCTAAATTAAATCTAAACTAAACTGAAAGAAGAAATCTAATTTTTTCAAGACTTTTAACAAGGTCCGCAGGTCCCAGAAGTAACAGGTGCGGTCCCGCACTGGCTACTTAAGGAAAGTGCGGAGATGCCTGCACTGTGTGTGAAGACAAAGTGCGGTCCCCTGAAAACTTCAAGAAAAACATAAAAGATTTCAAAATTTTCAAAAACAAAGAAAACCTAAGCTACCCAGGCAGATATCTATCAATCAAAAACCAGGAAAAACGTTTCCTCAAATCAAAATAAAAGAGAACCAAAAACAACAAGTTTCTTTCCCCAGTGGAGTCGCCAATTTGTTGGCCGGATAAATCGTTCTTGCGGACAAGAACGATCTCCCTAGTGTCAGAAGACAATCTAGCAACAAACGAACAACTAAGTTTGTCTTTCTCTAGATATATTTGTTTTGCAATTAAATGCTATGAAGGTGTCGATCCTACCTTAGATCCAAATGCTTATTTGCAGTCGTAAAGCTTCCATCGCATCAAAATCCTTCTGTCGCAACAAGAATCCTTTTGTCGATTTGAAATCACAAACAAGAAAATATTAAATAGCACTGTATAACAAATAATCATAAAACATACCTATCATAGTGATCAAGGAATATATGAAATAAACGATCAAATGACAACTTATTGAAATAAAGAATCGAACGACAATTTATTGAGAAAAACAGAACTTGATTGTATTAATCTTAGAATATACAGAAGCACCTTACAACCTTAGCCTTGATGTTCGAAAGGTCTTCCCGGGGTCCAAAGCAGGAATCTCCTCTACTTTGATAAGTCTTGCACTCTTCCTTCAGGAGCAAAAAGAGGTATGTGATCTTTCCTCTCAAAATCTTAGCAGAAAGAAGTCTAAATCTCAACAGCACTTCAACTCAAATATTCTAAAGCTTCAACTCCTTCCATCCTCCATTAGTTTTCTTCATAAACTTCTTCACTTCACCCCTTGAGGCTACCCAATGCCTCCTTTTATAGAGCAGATGAGGAGGTTAGGATTCCACCTTTAAAGGGATAAAATCCTCCTTCAAAGGGATAGGCTCCTCACATCAAGGGATTAGTTCCTTAAGGTGTGGGATACATGCACCTTACTAAAGCGTACTCATCCCCAAAAAATCTCATCCAAAACCTTCTAGAATTGACCAAAATTCAACTTTTTCATTTTTCTTTTTCTCTTTTTGACTTTACAGGGGTACCGCAGGCATTACACTGGAAAAATGTGTTCTAGACTTCACATTACCTGCGTACCCTAGCTAAAAACGCAAGAAGGTTTCATGTTACCTGCGTACCCTGAGTTTCAGAGATTTTTAGGGTTTTTCTTCTAGTTCTGAGGCTTGGAATAGGGAACAAAGGTTGTAAGACTTGCAGAGGAGGTAAGTATGAGTGTCAATGAGCTCATATAGTCAGCAGAATGTCAAGGTGACATGTTTTAGTGTAACACCAGGGGGGCCTCCATAAACTTGCAGCTGCCCCCCTAGACCCCCCAGGTAGTGTATAGTTACAGGCGGTGTTTTTGCCCCATTAAGGTACAGGGCCAATGCTGTGATACAAAATAAACAAGATAATCAAGCTCCACACCCAACAATCTCCCACTTGGAGTCTGATTGTAGCAACTCCACCGCTGCTTCATTTGTTGGAAAATGACTCCACTTTGGACCTTGTTGTTTCTCATGTTCATCATCATACTTGAAGACCAATTGAAACTGAGCATATTCTCATTTTCTCCTTGGTTACAACTTTTGCTAGCATATCTGCGGGATTATGGCTAGTGTGTTTCTTTTCCATCTTCAACTGTCCATCTTCCAATACTGACCGTATGAAATGGTACTTGAGTTGTATGTGTTTATTCCTAGAATTAAATGCTGAGTTCTTTGCAAGATGAATGGCACTTTGGCTATCACTGTATAATGTGCCCATATCATGCTTCTTACCCAATTCATCCATAAACCTTTGTAACCAAATCATTTCTTTACTAGCCTCTGTAGCAACAACATACTCTTCCTCTGTTGTTGAAAGTGCAACAACACTTTGAATTTTTGATACCCAAATGGCAGCTGTTCCACCTACAGTAATACATATCTTGTAGTGCTCATCCTGTTATCTCTGTCACCTTCCATATCTGCATCAACATATTCCTCTAGAGAAATGCTTGAACCACCAAAGCATAATGCTTGAATTGTGGTACCTCTCAAATATCTGAGAATCCATTTCACTGCCATCCAATGTTCATTTCCTGGATTGTTCATGTACCTGCTTACAACTCCCACTGCATGTGAAATATCAGGCCTTGTGCAGACCATTGCATTCATTAAGCTTCCAACTGTTGATGCATATGAAACTTTAGACATATAGTCCATTTCATCTTGAGTCTTTGGGCACATCTCCTTACTAAGTTTGAAATGGATAGCAAAAGGTGTACTAACTGGTTTTGAATTCTACATATTAAATATTTTCAACACCTTTTATATGTACTCATTCTGAGACTGTGTTAATTTGCGATTTTTCTTCTCTCTAGTTATTCTCATACTAAGGATTTGTTTTGCAGCTCCAAAATCCTTCATTGCAAAGGAATTTTCCAATTTTATTTTGAGGACATTTATTTCCTACATGTTAGACCCTGCAAAAAGCATGTCATCTACATACAATAACAATATCATATAGCTGCCATCACTTTTATTTTTCAGATAAACACAATGATCAAAGTGACATCTAGTATAACTTTGTTCTGACATAAACCTGTCAAATTTTAGATACCACTGCCTTGAAGCCTGTTTTAAGCCATACAAGCTCTTCTTTAACCTGCACACTAATTTTTCTTTCCCTTTGACCTCATATCCTTCTGGTTTCTCCATATAGATCTCTTCCTCCAAATCTCCATGGAGAAATGTTGTCTTTACATCTAACTGTTCAAGATATAAATCTTCTATTGCTACAAGACAAAATAGTTCTGATTGAAGCCATCTTAACAATAGGAGAAAATATTTAATAAAAATAAATACCTTTCTTCTGTGCAAGCCCCTTCACCACAAGTCTATCTTTGTACCTCTGTTTTCCTCCATATTCTTCCTTCAGCCTGTAAACCCATTTATTCTGCAATGTTGTTTTACCTGCTGCCAACCTAACTAAGTCCCAAGTCTGGTTATGCATTATGGAGTCCATCTCTTCTTTCATGGCTAGCTCCCACTTCTTCCTGGTTTCAACCTACATTGCTTCTTCATAACATTCGGGTTCACCAGAATCAGTCAACAATAAATAATATAATGAAGGAGAGTATCATTCATGGGGTCTACTTATCCTGGTAGATCTTCTGACACCACTTTCAGGTGTTTGAGGTGTCTGTCATTGTTTTTGTGGCTATTGGTTATTATTATTTTCAGGCATATTTACTTTTTTTGTGATCTCATCAAGAACTGTGTATTTTTTGTTTTATTTTTCCTGTTTCTTTTCCTGTAACTGATTCTTATACAAGGCCTTTTCATTGACTATTACATCTCTGCTCCTAATGATTTTGTGATTTTCTTAATCATATAAGCAATAACCAAAATCATTAACACCATATCCAACAAAGGTACATTTCTTTGATTTTTCTTCAAGCTTTGTTCTATTTTCTTTATTGATATGAACAAAGGCCTCACAGCCAAAAGGGAGTAGTTTACCTTTTTACCTATCCATGCTTCCTCTGGAGTGCCACCATCCAAGGAAATTGAAGGCACTCTGTTTATTAGATAAACAACAGTATCTACAACATTTTCCCAAAATTGGAAAGGCAATCTTGCATGCAATCTAATGCACCTTGCACGCTCCATGATTGTTCTGTTCATTTTTTATGACACACCATTTTCTTGTGGTGTTCTTGGAACTGTCTTTTGTCTGTGAATTCCATGCTCTGAACAGTACCTATCAAACTCTTTGCTACAATATTCACCTCCATTTTCTGATCTGAGACACTTCAACTTATTTCCTGTCTCAATCTCAACCAAAGCTTTCCATTTCGTGAAAGTATCAAATACATCAGATTTATTCTAAATACAATAAATCCAAGTTTTTCTAGTTGCATCATCAATAAAAGTAACATAATAATGAGAGCCACTGAGAGATGATACCTGAGCAGGTCCCCATACATCTATATGCATAGGCTCTAATTTTTCGATCTTCTTTTCTTTCCCAAAAATGAGAAATATAACTCTCTTCTGTTTTCCATAAATTCAATTCTCACAGAAATCCAAATCAACATTCTTCAAACCTGGCAACATATTTCTTGAGTGAAGAATCTTCATCCCCTTCTCACTCATGTGTCCGAGCCTATGATGCCATAATGCTACATTTGATCCTTTCGAAGTTAAATAATTAACATAGTTAAAAATACCATTTCATAAATATAATATACCAACCTTTTCACCTTTTGCTATTACTGGGGATCCTTTGGTGAACTTCCAAATTTTAGCTGTGAAAGTTGTCACACAACCTTCATCGCCTAACTACCCTATTGAAATCAGATTTTTCTTCAGATTTGGAACATGCCTTACCTCCTTTAATAGCCATTAGTTTCCATTATGTGTTTTTACAAGAACTTTACCCATTCCAACAATTTTATAGGGTTTATCATCACCCAAATGAACTTGTCCAAAATATCCTTGAACATAGTCATGAAAATATTTCTTATCAGGCGTGGCATGGAATGAGGCCCCTTAATCTACCACCCAGAAATCAGTGACATTTTTGAAAGAAAGAATCAAAACATCTTGTAACACATCACCTGTCACATTTGCTTCATGATTGTTTTCTTGCTGTACGTCTCCTTCTTTTCCCTTTCGAGATCTACAGTCTTTCTTCAAGTGTCCTTTCTTTCTGCATTTCCGGCACACTATCACCGATCTAGACTTGGATCTGCCTTTCCTTGATTTACTGTGATATCCTGAGCTCTTTCCTCTTTCCATTTTTCTTCCCTGGGACTCTGCACTCAAAGCATTACCCGATGTCTCACTGGAGCTTTTCCATCACATTTCCTCGCTAAGGATATCACCGACAACATCATCAAAATTTAATGTACTAGATCCAGAGATAGAGTTACTAATGGCCATAACTAAACCATTCCAAATTTCTGGCAATGAGAACATAAATAAAAGAGCCCTAACTTCATCATAAAAGTTTACCCCTACAGAACTTAACTGACTGGTAACTGTATTAAAATCATTTAAATGTTCTGCAACAGATCCACCTTCCGACATCTTCATATTAAATAAATGTTTCATAAGAAATACCTTGTTTGAGGCCGAGGGTTTTTAATATAGTTTCGCCAATGCCTTAATCAAACCCTCTGTTGTTGTTTCCTTCGAAATATTGAAGGCTATCGACGCTGTGAGGCACAAACGTACTATTCTAAGTGCCTTTCTATCAAGAATATTCCATTATCCATCTGTCATTGTCATCGGCTTCTTTGTTTTTTTGCTCAATGGTAGGTACTGATCTTTCTGATACAAATAATCTTCCATCTGCATCTTCCACAATGGGAAGTTTTGGCCGTTAAATTTCTCGACCCTAAACTTACCATATTCTGACATTTCTCCCACTCAAACCAGGAAACCTTCTTTCCTACGAGTTTATCAGCCAAATAGACCTTCGGCTCTGATACCAGTTGTTAGAAAATTATATATTACAGAGAAATGAAACACATAAAATATGAGGAAAACATAAGCACACAAAACACATAAAACTAGAGAGACACATATATATGTGGTTCAACTAGTTTGAGCTACGTCCACCCCAAACATCCAGTCCTTCCTTTCTGTTATCCAACAAAATAAAGAGACACAATCTACATCAGATCCACTGCAATATCCTCTGTTCTCTCTCACAGTCTCCCTATCCATTTCTCGCTCTGAGAATACACATACAATACATATCCGCAATACAATACCCTCATACAAGCGAGGGTTTGGTTTCTAAGGAAAAAAAACTAAACTAAACATGACTTCTCCATAAACTTGTAACCCCCCTGGACCCCCCAGGTAGCGTACAGTTACGAGCAGCGTTGCCGCCCCATTAAGGTACAGGGGTCCAACGTTGTAATAAAAAATAAACTACATAATCAATCTCTACACCCAACAAATATCAGAGATCAGCTCAAATTGGAAAAAGCTTCTTCACAGGCAAAAGGCACTAGAATTAAATCCTTGGAAGAGCTAGTAATTGAAGTAGGATATGATCGTAAAATTTGCTAAAGTTGCAAAAGAATTGATCAAGAAGAAAAATGCAGACATTGCTGCATTAAAGAAACAACTAAAGCTGCCCCCTACAGAACATCCTCAAGCCAAGGAAGTCTTACAGGATACCAATCAGAAAGATGAGATGATGAATCTCATTTTACAGTTGACTGCTCAGATAAAGGAAATGGAGAATGAAATGGACAAGTTGGTATAAGAGAAAAGGGATAAAGAAGAAGAAATTACAGTCACAGTGATTCCTGTAGTTACTACTATTGTGCCTTCCACACTAGATGAATCACTGACACCTATAGTCCCCATGGCTACAACATTACCTGTCACTTCATCAACCACTTCAGCCACAAAATCTTCAACAACAGCAGCACAACATTAAGATGAGGCAAGAAAGTTGGTAAAAGCTATGCAAGACATGTCTATTCAGACTAATGAGTTAAAAATACTTAAAGAACAACTTAAAATTCTTGAATATGAAAAGAAAATTGCCAAAATAATGCATAAAAATGAAGAACAAAGAGCCAACAGATTAAATGAACAGTTGAAAAAGTTAGAAAGAGAACTAACACTGAAGGAACCAATGACACATGTCAAGAAAAAACTATGGTCCAATATCATTGAATCTGTCAGTGATATTTGGCCATCCATACAGGTCATATATGAGCAGAAAGACTTAGTAAAATCAGCAAGAGAAGCAATCCAAAAAATCAAAGAAGAGCTTGGTAAGAAACCTGAAGAAGCTCTTGAAATCATTAAGTTTCTTAATTCCAAAAATAGAAAAGAACTTGAAGAAATTGGAATTAATGTAGAAAATTTGAATAAATGATATATTATTCACCGAGATTCTCCTGATCACACACTATTTTATCTTCATGCACAATACAAAATCTTTTCTACCATTGATCATTAATTGCGAAGATAAAAACAATCGCATGCGCACATTAAAACCATAAAAATTCACACATATGAACACAATATTTCATGGGAAAGATTAAAGCTGAAAACCCCCAACTATCTGTATATTATATGTCATAGAGATCATGTAACAATCATTATACAAAGCTCCTCACAAGCTCTCAGCACAACCTCCAATTGCTACACACTAATCAAGTTAGATCTAGCAAAACACATGCTCCAATCTCTGCCACCTGATAGCCAGCCTCTATTGCGTAATCAATGTTGTAGGATGGCTCATTAAATAACTTGAACCACCTGGCTTGTACTGCGCAATCCTCATGGGCTTCTCCAATCACTGGTTGTTGCAAATATGCAACAGTATAGTCACAACTGATAGTTAACTTGCTCTTTCACCTATCTCTGCACTGGTCTCCACTGAAACTGTCTATGCACTGAAGTTAACTGATGTATTCTTTAGTTGATTAATGAGTTTATAATTAGTGAATTAATTAATAGTTAATTCACACCACTCTCACTAATTGTATCAATTAGTTAAACTGAATACAAATAGCTCAACTATGTTTAGATTAGTTAAACTGAATACAACTCCACTAACTTCCTCGATCAACTCCACCAAACTCTGTCACATGAGTTCTAACTGAAGTATCCATGCAATAGCTCCACTTAACCCTCAGGAATAGCGTAATTCCTTCTGTCAGCTCCTGTTCCACATCTGTGCACTTAAGTGAAGTGCTCCAAGAGAATAAGATAATGTTTATAGTCCAAATATTATTAAGAGCTAATAATATTCGACATATCTATTTTTAGACTGGCAATCTAAAAATAGATTCCGCCCAATATGTCTAAAAATAGGAGTCCATCTATTTTTTCCAACTTGACCAACCATCCACAAATAGCATCCTGCAACTCATAGAACATTATCCATATGTCTAAAAATAGACATAGTCTAAAAATAGACTTTGCACCAAAAATAGCCCGCGGGCCCACTTAGTGAAGGCGAATCTTTTCACTAAGCTCATCATCTTGTTGCAATATCAACAATTAATGAGAGGATAAAAACCATCCTAGAAGTTAGGAAGGTAATTTCTAAGAAGAATTTGATGAGAGAATTAGAAGAGAAATGCTAGAACATGGAGGTTTCTATCACAATGTTCATGATCAAGTTTGATGTTCTAAGGAAAAAATGCCTTCCCAATCCTCTAATTATTAATGACAGATTAATGAAGTAGGATGATTATGATAAAACGATAAGAGAGTTTTCCAAGGAACAAGTAAATAATTCAGCCTTGTAGGGAATCCAATCAGGGAAGGTACTTTACAAAATCTTTGAGAGTATGTTTTACCTGCAGCATGAGGTAAAACACATATTTATCAACAAGCCTACATTCTCAAAATACATTGAAGCTGATGATAATTTCAGGGAGATGATGAACATCAAATTTTCAGAGGCTGAACTTTGGGAAAATTTGACTGATTTACTGTGAAATCAGATTGCAGTATAAAAAGAGCAGTAAAGGTTAAAACAAAATTTACAGTTTTATAGTGAAAGAGTATCAGGATAAAGGGTATCAGTTCAAGGTTAAAGTTTAAAATTACAATGCAAATATAAAGTTACCAGCGTGAAAGCCACCTCACTGTCCAACTGCAGCATTCGTTGAACATCAAAGAGAGAAAGCAGTAACAAAATCAAGACAACAAACAAGTAATTTCAATAAAAAATGGATAGCTAGCATTAGTTAGAAAGCTGTCACTATATTCTTGCATGAAGATATTTATTTTCCATGAATAATTCCTAAGTTTGTTTTAGGATATTTTGTAAAGAGTTTTATATAAATACTTCTCATTTGGAAGAATTGAGTGTGTATGAATTGTTGAACATTTCTATAGTTGTACTATTCTGAACCTAAGGGTGATTGTACCAATTTCAAGTCAGTAGACTGGATTAAAGAAATAAAGCATCATATTACATGATTCATGTGTTGGGCCACTATAGGAAAGTATTTTCACTTGTTTCCTTGACAATTTCTTATGTTTTTCATCAATAATTGAATGTTGTTTTAAATCTAAATTATAGATCAGGAATTGTTATTTCAAAATATGTTAAATTCACTCTGTTTTGACTGATTATCATTTATATGTTTTCCATTGATATCTAGATTAGGGAACCCTTAATTTCTCCCTAGTTTCGAATGACCTTTGTCTTTTCACTCATAATCTAGATTTAAGAACCCTTAATTTCTCTTTTACCCCGATTAAAACCATTTTCACCATCCACCTTGAAGATTTGAAGTAACTCAGCTATCTTGCCCTATGAACATTTCCCTTTAGAGCTTGATCCTGATCTGATTGCTTGACACATTGACTCCATTAGCCCATTGGAATTACAGACCCACATATATCCATTTGAGTAAGTGATTTCACCACAAAATCAAATCAAAATCCAAAACCAATCTACCCTACATAACTAGCCTAAAATCAAATACAATCAACAAAGATAAATAATATAGAGAGAGCCCTCTCTGTGCATTAGGAAGGCTAGATCCTAAGGCTTGAAAGTAGGTTTGTGGTTACCTCTAATATTATTTAAACTAAAATAAAAAATCTCACAACTCTTAATAATTATTGGAGTGATAACATATTGGTGGCCATACTGGGGAACTAACCAATCCTCAGTTTTTAAATAGATCTTAAAGGAAATATTTTCAATTATCTTTTCACCTTAAGATTGTTTTAAATAGTTGTGATTATATTTTCATAAAAACTGTAATTCTGGCTTCCAGAAGAGCCTACTTACTAGGTCTAATCTAGATCCACAACCTGTTGTCATAGTAGATAATATTTACAAAATTGTAAAGAAAAACAAAATAGTAGAAAGTTTAGGTAATAAGATTTCACTGGTCAAAGCAAATTCTCTTCCAAATAAACTATCAAGTTTACAAGACATTGAATTTGATCTAGCTTTTGAACAAACTTTGTTCAGAACTAAATCAGAAAGTGACATACAAAATACTGTAATAGATCCTGATTTCATTTCATTTATTGAAACTAAGAAGGAAACTGTTTCAGTTGATTTCGACCAATTTTTTTTTGAATTATACGGTAAAATTGATTCCATAACTGAAACTTTGATTAAAGAAATTAATGAAGCTTATTTAAAACATTTAGTTGTATTGACTACTTTATCAGCCTATACCCCTAAGCCTTCTACGAGTCATTTAGATACCAGTCTTTTAGAATCTGTAGGTTCATCCTTATTTACTACCACTTCATCCATTATTTCCACCACACTTAATTCCACAAATTCATTTTTTCCCAAGCTTCCACTTCAACCTAGAATTTTATTTCCATCTTCCACCACCTCAAGTTCACCCCCTATAATTTCTGCTGCATTTTCCAATACATCATTCTCATTTCCAAGCACCTCTTTGAGCATCCCAACTTCATCTTCTAGTATCTCAACCACATTTGCAAGTACATCTTCTAATATCCCAATCTCATCTTCAAGTGCTTTAACCACATCTACAAGTACCTCAAGTACTTCACCAAGTACTTCAAACTTACCTCCTAGCTAAGCTAGAATCCAAGCCATGGATGCCAGATATGCCCCATTGGTCCTGCAAGCCCCTCTAAATTCCATGCCCCAAGATTATTAAAGAAAAATCCCTCAATTTGATGGAACCACTCACTACATTGCACAACAACATGTTAATAAAATGACAGACTACTTTGAATTGCATGAATTAGATGATGCTGATGTTCAAATGAGACTTTCTGCTCAAAATTTAGCTGGTGATGTCAAGAAGTGGTTTAAAGGTTTACTTGCTGGTAGTATAGCTGATTTAGCTGTTTTTCATAGGATGTTTCTTCATAGATGGGAGACAAAGAATAATCCACTACAAAATTTTATCTGAATTTGAAAATATAAAAAAGAGCACCAAATGAAACAATTCAAGACTATTGCACAAGATATAACAATATTTACAATGCAATCCCTGCTAATCTTAAACCTCCTCCAGACTTTTCCCTTATCAAATTCCCTGATGGATTTGATATAGATATGGCTTACCAACTGAGAGAAAGAAATGAAGAAACCTTAGAGCAGATGCAAAGTAATGATGTAAGTGTAGAGGAAAACTTGTTAGCAAAGAAAGCTAGATTAAGAAATGAAAGGAGAGTGACAATAAAAGAGGAAACATCAAATTCAGATTTGAAAATATATAACTTAGAAAAAACATTATAAAGAATAATGGATAGGTTAGATAAAATGGAAAGGAAGCCACAACGAGATAACCAACAATAAGGACCTCAAATTAGAAATCCCAATTTCAGTAAAAACACCAACATTGGAAAATCTAGAGAATCAACACCTGACTAAACAATAAGACCACCTTTCCAAGAGAACTATGCTGACATTTCTCATCAAAATGAAAATGATGAAGAAACTCAGATCAATCTAATGGGAATTAATGATGATACCACCATTTTTCTTACACAAGAAGAATATGAGTTATATGAATTACAACAACTGCAATTAGATTGTGGTGAGTCTTTTGATTACAAGCAAGGTTATGAGTTTGCAATTAGTGAATTTCATAAGCAATATAACCTTAGGAGCAAGAAAAATGTAGAGCCCTCTACTAAGAAATATGCCCAAACTCCAACAAAGAAGATAGTAGAGGCTCCTACAAATAAAATTCTGCAAATTCTTCCTAGGGAAATACAACAAAACTCTAGTTCAACTCAGAAGAATTCAAATCCCAATCAGAAAATATCAAGTCCCAAAATTTCACCTAGATCTAAAATTGTTGACATAACATATACTACTATTCAAACATCAACAGATCCTCAAAATTCTGCTGCTGCCAAGACAAGAAATTCTGTTAAACAACAATTTCAGATCGAAAAACATCTACTGCTAATCCAAAATAAGTAGATCCTAAAACAACCACTGCTAAAACACTTGCCGAACCAACAAATCTACCAAAAATTCCACTGCATCTCAAAATACCCCTGAAAATAAAATTAAAATTAGTAAAATAGTGGAAATACAAAGTGAGAATGAAAAAAAAATTGCAGAAAAAGAAGATAAACCCACCAAACTACAATTACAAAAGAATAAATAGTTTAGTTAGGAAAATCACAAGCACCATTCAACATTCAAGCTGAAATTTCCAAATTGAAGATACCAATTCCTTTGACAGAGTTGGTAAAACATGACCTATACAAATCACATATCACTGAGACCTTAAATATGAATGATGGAGAAGGTTTAGTTAATTTGAGTGATGATCAACCAAAACTAATCTTTGGTCATAAAGTTAATGGAAAATAAAAAGGAGGAGTTCCTCCTTTCTATATTATCTTGACTGTTCATGATCCGATTTTACATAATGCAATGCTATATTCCGGGGCTTCACATAATTTGATGCCAAAATAAATAATGGAAACCTTGAATTTAGACATCACTAGACCATATAAAGATCTCTTCTCATTTGATTCCAGTAAAGTGAAATGTTTAGGCTTGATCAAAGTTTTATGTGTTACTTTAGTTCAATACCCTGGAAAAAGCATAGTCATGGATACTGTAGTAGCTGGCATCAATCCTAAGAATGGAATGTTGTTATCTCGCTCATGGGGAGCTAAACTGCAGGGATCTCTACAACTAAACATGTCTTATGCAACAATGTATGTTTTTGGCCAACCCAAGAAACTTTACAGAGAGACATTAATGAAGTACATGGTTAGTAGTGTAGAAAAACCTTGAAACTATCCTATTTATTCTACACCTACTGATATGGACTCCTTCATTTTATGTAATTCTCAAACTGGCATTGAGAACAACACCGAACTAAAACAGAAGAAGAAAGCACTAGATAGTGAAATCATTCTTCATGAATCAATGTGGCACCTAGATTTTGATGGATCAGTTAACATATTAGGAGCAGGAGCAGGAGTTTGGATACATAACATGGAAAAAAATCACGCAGAAGGTCATGCCTTTAGATTAAATTTCAAATGTACAAACAACATGGCCGAATATGAAGCTCTGATTTTAGGACTACAGATTGTTAGAAATTTAGGAGCCAAAAGAGTGTCAATCATGGGTGACTCTGAGTTAATTGTGAAATAGATAAGAGGAGAATATTCTGTATATAATCCAAGATTAAGCCAATATATAGAAACTATTTTAGATCTAATTAGTGAATTGCTTGAATGTGACTTTGCTGCAATTCCTAGAAAACAGAACATGCAGGCTCATAGTTTAGAAACTTTTGCTAGCACCTGCAATTTTCCTTTTCAACCAAATCATAAATATACATCAGAAGTTAAACACAAGCCTACAATACCAGATAATCTAAAATATTGGCAAATATTCTCACAGGATGAACAGATTTATCATTTCATGAATGCTGAATGAGAATTTCAGAAATGTAACATAGACACAAATTGTATAGTAGATCAAACCATAGATAGTGAGATTGATATAAAAAATGTAGATGGAAATAATTTAGATTTTACTAAACCCACAAAGTTTACTCAAGTAGAAATATATAATTTAGAGAAGGTAGAGATTGAAGAATTAGCAAATGATGATTCTGACATTTTAAACCTTAAGAACAACTTTTTACCTAAGGGATTAGCCCCTTTAGAATATCTTTTGATTCAAATGATGTTGCAAGAAAACCAAATATGGAACCATTAAGATCTGATATTGAAGAATGAAATATAGGAACAGAACTAAAGCCTAAGATGATAAAACTTTCAAAACCCTTACCTCAAGAAGAAAAATTGAAATACATAGCCCTGTTTAAGGAATTTCAGGATGTATTTTCATGGAGTTATGAGGACTTCAAACCTTATGAAACTAGCATAACACAACACAAAATACCCATAAAAGAAGATCAAAAACCTTTCAAACATAAGCTTAGAAGAATTAATCCAATTTTAATTGCTTTAATTGAAAAAGAGGTTAAGAGAATGTATGAAGCCCAGATAATTGCACCAATTGGATATTCTGATCGGGTTTCAAACTTAGTGCCCACTAGGAAGAAGATAGGGGAGATCAGACCATGTGTTGATTTCCAGAATTTAAATAAAGTGTCCTTAAAAGATAACTACCCTATCCCCAAGATGGATCACATTTTGTAGAGGGTGGTTGGTTCTTCCAAGATTTCATTTCTTGATGGATTCTCTAGATATAACTAGATTTTATTTCAACCAGAAGACCAACCTAAAACTGCTTTTACTACTCCTCGGGGTACTTTTATGTATGTGAAAATGCCTTTTGGATTAATGAATGCAGGAGCCACTTTTCAAAGAGCTATGGATATACCTTTTGTTAAAGAAATTCATGATTTTCTTATGATATATCTAGATGATATTACTGTATTTTCAACGACTGACAATGAACATCTAGATCATCTCATACAAGTGTTTATCAAATCAAAGAAATTCAGTATTTATTTAAATCCTAAAAAAACTCTATTTGGACTTGAAGAAGGTAAATTGTTAGGACATATCATATCTAAATAAGGAATTAGGATATACCCAGCTAGAATAGAGGCTATTATGAGCATTAGTCATCCTCGGAATATTAAATAATTGCAAGATTTCCTAGGTAAAATCAATTTTCTCAGAAGATTCACTTCAAACCTAGCAGAAATAATTAGAGAACTCAATAATATGTTGAAAAAATACTCATTACTTAACTGGGATGTGGAGTCCACACAATATTTTGAATCAATAAAACAAGCCTTGACAAAAATACCAGTCCTAATAAGTCCCACTTTCAAAAAATATTTCATTATTTTTTCCTTTGCTTCAGAACATACTATTGTTGCAGTCTTACTACAGAAAAATGTTCAGGGTTATGAGCAACCCATTTCTTTTTCAGAAAAACACTTAGAGATGCCACTTTAAAGTATAACATAATGGAAAAGCAGACACTAGCTTTAGTGAAGGCTATCAAAGACTTTAGAGTGTATATCTTATATTCACATATCATTGCGTATGTTCCAAATTCAGTTGTGAAGGAAATTCAGACTCAGAATGGGCTTGATGGTAAAAGAGGCAAATGAATTGCAACCATTTTTGAATATGACATAGAAATTAAGCCCACCAAACTCATTAAAGGTCAAGGTTTATACAAAATCATGGCTGAATCAAATTGTCATGCTTTAGATATAAATTTTATTGCCCAATTAGATGATCAGGAAAATATGGTGACTCCAGAGATCAGTGAAGCCTTTTTAGACTCACCATGGTATGCAGATATTATATTTGTATTACTAAATTTACAAGCTCCTCCTCGATTATCAAGAACCAAAGCTAGATTTTAAAGTTAAAGGAAATGAAGTTTTGTATCATAGAAAATGCACTGTTCTGGAAAGATCATGGTGGCATTTTATTGAATTGTTTACTTAAAGAAGAAGCTGATAAAGTTTTGGAAGAGTTTCATGTAGGTGACTATGGAGGACACCTTTATTGGAAGTCAACTCCATATAATATCTTGAGAACTAGTTTTTACTGGCCTACACTATTTGCATATGTGAAAAAGCATGTGACCTCCTCTCACAAATGTCAAATCTTTGAAGGGAAGAAAAAGCTACTACCTTTACCCCTTAAACCCATCTCTGCAAAAATGCCTTTTCAGCAATGGGGTCTTGAATTCATTCATGAAATTCACCCTCCATCCTCAGCCCAACACAAGTGGATTTTGACAGCCACACATTATTTCACTAAATGGATAGAAGCCATACCTTCGAGGTAGGCCACTGATACTGTCATAATCTCATTTTTAGAAAACAACATATTGTCTAGATTTGGATGCCCCCAAAAGCTCATTACTGATAAAAAGATGATTGAATTCTTTAATAAATACCATATTACCCTTGGCCATTCCACTTCTTATTACCCCCAAGGTAATGGTCTTGCTGAATCCTCCAATAAAATCCTTGTGAATATCATCAAGAAACTACTAGAAGACAATAAGAAAATCTGGAACAAAAGTTTAGTGAATGCCTTATGGGCAGATAGACTTACTACAAATAATTCCATTGGTACATCCCTTCATCAGCTGTTTTATGGAATGGATGTTGTTTTTCCATCTTCTTTAGGAGTACCAGTGATGAAAATAATACAAGAACTGAAGGTTGAAACCAAAGATATCCAAAGAAGGATAAATCAAACCATACACTTGCAGTAAACCAGGGAATATGTCTATCTCAAGTCTCAAGTTGTTCAGGAAAATATTAAAAAGATATTTGACAAGAAGACTAAGGAAGATGATTTTTATATGGGTGGAAAAGTTTTTAAGTGGGATTCTAGGAGAGAAGAGAAAGTTAAACATGGGAAATTTGATTTCTTATGGAAAGGCCCTATGTAATTTATGGTTAGAGAGGTAACAATGCATTCTTTTTGAAGGAGTTGGAAGGATCAGATCTGGTAGGTGGACCTATCAATGGTAGAATGCTAAAGCATTACTATTCCCTAGAATAAAAGTAATTCACTTTATTTACTTTACTCATTGTACAAGAAATTGCATATTTTAGATTGGATTGGATGTTTTTCTAGCAAAGTTGAAACCCGGAGAGAAGCCCTAAGCTTTGAAAGACAAAATATCATAAGTATGAATAATGTAGAGCTCAAAAAATAGTTTCAAGTACTAGTCTCAAAGTTCTTGACATTTCACCAGGAAATGCCATCCCCATGTGGAGCCACTGTTAGAGTCCTATAATAATAGGATTCATAATTTTGAATTGACTTTGATTAGTCTTGTAATATGTACATACTTTTCTTTCTGCAAATTGTTTTCCCATATTAGATTTTTTTTTTTAAAGAGGGTAAAAGTCCTAAAATAAAAATAAAAGGACTTGAAAGAAAAAATATAAAAAAAATATGAAAATGGACCCCAAACAAAAAGAGATAAAAATAAAACATGAAAGTGATGCAAATCCAAATGCCACTACTATTTAATTTTACTACAAAATAAAGGCTGTGTGCAACTTGTTAAAATTCCACAATTCATGAAGGTCAAATAGCTTAATCTTAACCTCTCATGCTTTGAATTTCATGTTGTTAGATAGAGAATAAAGGTCTAGCCAAACAGTTTAATCTTGGCAGATCAATAGTTAGGAAGAGAATCAAAATGAGCTCAACCATTTAATTTGAGCCCTTGGAAGAAATAAGGATAGAATTAGTTAGTTTTTAGTTTAAAAGAAAAATGAATAAGGGTTTGCAAGCTCAAATGCACCCATGTAAATGAAGCAAAAAGTTTAGGGGAGCAAATGGGTAGGCAAAAGCAGTTTTTCACAAGCATGGATATGAGAACATTGGCCATTTCATTTACTAATTCCCTTTCAAAAATCACCCCCTTGTAAAAATACCCCATCCCCTCCATTTTCATTCTTTCCCCTTATTTCACTCTTTTACCCGTTGCAAAAAGCCCCTTTTCCTCAGTTAAAAACACATTTTACTTAAGAAAAGTGAAATCCCTTTACTAATTCCCCTTTTATTCAAAAATACCCCAAAACCCAAAAAATATTTTAACCCTAAGTCTAAAATGGTTAAAAACTATATATCGGAACCCACTATGAATAAATCTACCCCGATATCATGTTTTACACTATTCTTAGTGTATTTTACATCCCACAATATCCCGCATCACATTTTATTATTAACATTAACTTAAGTTATTAACTCATGTATTAACTTTTACCCTATATTAATATAAATTCTTTATATATTATTCACAATCCTTTTTTTCATTTTAACCTAGGTTTTAATTCCCCACATTTTATATAATCCCACATACTATAGGTTAAATTATTAAACCCCACTTATATATACTGGACCCACTATATATTCCCTGCCGGTTATAACATTACACCTACCCACATCGCATAGGTTAATATATTAAAAATCCCTTCTATATATATTGGTCCCACTTGCTTTAACCACATTAGTTATATTATTTAAAAACCCGAACATTCAAATATATAACCAATAGTATATCAAAACCCCGATTATATTTTTTAAAACATAGTTTAAATACATATAACCTCCCGCATCATTTAAAACCTGGGTCCCATGTCTTTCTGAAAATCCAAGACTCTGTCGCATCATCCTAGCCATCCAATATTCACCCTCCAAATCCGACCACTATGAAACCCTATCAGGAATTTCATTGTCCAAGAGTTAACACACCCCAAGCCCTGCGAAAATTGCGGTTTACAGGGCTCTCCTCCCCTCTACGTGGCATCTTTCTATTGGATCACATCATCACAGAAATTACCATTAACTACCTTTTAAGCTTGCAAAAACTACTTGGTGGTTTTTTCCCCAGAGCCCAAACCACCCGCCTGTTTGAAATGACCATCCTTTAATGCATTCAATATTTGTTTAAAAAGTGCATATAAACCACTCAAATACACTTTTTCATCCTTTCTGTTACCATTTTCACATAGACAAATCTTTTTAGACCAAAAAGAGTGCTGCCAACTCCACTTTCAAGCCAAATTGAAACAAAATCCAACCATCTGCTACTACAAACATTGCAGAAGTCATCCAAGTGCTATTAAAGCCCAACAGAGTTTCATAAAGCTTTTTGCAACCCAAGAAAACGCTCCTACATAGAAAATATTCATTTTCTAGGTATTCTTCAAAAGAACAGACCTATTCCTTGATCTAAAAGAGTAATACCGCTTAATTGAATCATTTAGAACCTTTTGTCAGCCAAGAGAGAGCCCTTTTCCTTCATAAAAGCTCTTTTCTGTAAACCCTGGACCTACTTGCATAGATTATGAAACCTTGGACTATTAAAAATCATAGATTGAGTAAACTGAAGAATTTTAAAGCCTTTGTATACCTGAAAAAGACTTATGTGCCTTTCAATTCATTTTCTACAGACTCTAGGTGTCTTTTCACCAAAATTTCAAGGTCTTGAGACTACTTTTTGTCATAAAAATTGCACTGTAAGCCATAGATATCTTTTGCAGAAACTCAAAAATCCTACAGTTGCTCTTTTGTTACATAGTTTACAGTTTAACATTAGGGGAATTTTGAGATCTAAAATGGGCCTCCTATGGAAATAATAAAATAATATCTAAACCAATAAAATAATATTTATGAATTTTCAATTCACTTTTTGCACCACAATCCATGTAACCATAGTTAAATTCAATTCAAAAGTTGTACCAAAATAAAATTAATAAAAAAATTGTATTAATGTGACTATAAATAAGAATGAGCTTTTCAAGAAAAAGTCATTATCATTTAACAACTAATGCATTTTTCCTTTGTACTTAAATAACTTAAAATAAAATATAAATATAAATTAATAAATTATTAATCATATTATATGTTATTATTTAAAATTTATATTATTTAAATTGTATAATAACATGTAATTAATATACTATATAAAAATAATATAATATAATATAATATAATAAATGTATAGGGATATGCATTGTTTCTTTCAAGAAATATGAAATGACAATAATATACTTTTATTCAAAAAGTGTGAAATGACATTTATTATGAGTACTTTACTTTGACTTTAAACGTACTTAGAGCACTACCATGGTTAATCGTGAGTTTTTATCCACCTTTGAAAATGTGACAAATAGGTACTTTTAGCTCAAACAATGCCACCTCAACCATTAGCCCCTAAAATGTGATTGGTTCTCATAAAGTGAATTTTGATTGTACATTTTCCTTAGGAGGCCCATTTTAGACCTCAAAATTCCCCAAATGGTTAATTGAGAGAGTTTATACCTTTGCACACAATAGATAAAACCACTGTTATAACTAAATCCTTCTGCAAAACTATTATAAATTACCAGAGGTGCTCCTATAGACATGAACCAATGTTTTTAAAGTCAAAAGAGTAATAAAATTGATAAATCAAGCAAAGAAATGGCTTCCAAAAAAATTATACCTATCAATTCTCTACAACTGTCTGTTGTAGATATAGAGCACATTCCATTAGCTAACACAGACTTCAAGATTACCGATACAGTCATAGAATTCAACCTTCTTCAGCTTCATTGCTGGAGCCAAGAAAAATCCATATATCAGGCTGATGAAGTGTTCATCTGCGAGTCAAATTTTCCAAAATATGTTGTTCCTCAGACCTACCAATGCCCAGAAGTGATTAGACTCTGTTAATCATGTTATTTTCCTGATCAGAGAGCCATCATAAACCCTGAAAAAGAAGTCCTATTTACTATTGCTGCTGAGTCAACTAATCAGATGCTGCAGATAAAGCCCAGGCTTGATGAAATCCCTTTATCCATTGAGGCCCTCACTCATTTATATTTGAATCTGGACTTCCCCAAGAGGTTCCATATATTTCAAACCTTCATGCCTTCTTCTGTAGAAATTCCCAAAATAAATCCTCCATACCCTTCTGCAAAATTCTCTCAAAGGTCAAGACATATCATCTCCATGTTTTCTTTCATTCTTGGCTACTTTATAGATGAACATGCTAATGTTGCAGTGTTAGGTTTTCTATCTACTTTCACACCTGGTCAGCCTCCTGCTACCATTTTTAATTTTTTCCAATACCTTGCTAAGAGTATCCATGAGCAATTGGTCAAAATGCCTTTTGAAGGTGTTTTCAAGTGTTCTTAATTCCTATTCCACATGTTCTTATATTTTCAGTCTAAGAAATTTACTATAAACCTTCAGAAGCTTGATGTGGAAGGAAACCCAAAATCAGTCATCTTTTGGACTTCCTTGATAAGGAAAGACTCCAATGAGTTCACTTATACAGATTTTACAGATTCCTTCATTCATCCCATAGTAACTTTGCTAAACAATAGCATGCATCCCAGAGTTAGTGAAGAGATTAAGAGAGTCCTCTAGTTGTTAGAACATAACAGGACAGGTGATTGGTACTTGTACCAAAATCACGTTGAAATAAGAGTATATGGATCAAGTCTGGTTCCATATAAACTGCCTAAATACCTCCCTATGAGGTTATTTTCCCTTGAATACATAAGTAAAATTCTAAATTCAGATGCAATTAATTTCTTGGCAGCAAAGAAAAATACATAGTTCAAGATGAAGAACCAGGTTGGGCCTTTTATCTATAACAATAGAGATGCAATTCCAGAGGCTGAAAAATGTTTGCAGGAGTTGAAGTTCAGTGCCAATTTCCTATGGTATTTTGATCCCCTTAGAGTTATTAGTAAAATGAGAGTTAAATGCAAAATGACTCCATATGTACATGAAAAGAAATCAAAGATAGAGAAATTCTCCAATCAATTTGAATGGTTGGAGAATACCTTGGTAGAGGCAGAGAAGCAAAGTGATACTAGTCAAATTTTGCAAACTCCAGCCCAAGAAGACAAAAATGTAAAGAGAAACAGAGAGGAAGGATCCTATACTTTAGAGACTACAACAAAGACCAAGTTTAAATAGAGATACAGTAAAAAGCCAAAGTTAAATCCTGCTAATAAAGAAGTAGAAACAATAGAGGTGATTGATACAGAAATTGCAACAAAAGAAAATGCACCTCCTACAATAATTGAAGAAGAAGAACAACCTACTACTTCAAAGACTCAACTCATTTAGAAGCAGCATAGTATGGAAGTTTCTTCATCTAAAAAACCAGTAGAAAGGAATATGGATATCAAAGAAAGATACAAAGAAATCAAAGCCAGAAATGAAGAAATTTAGGCTAAAATATGTTCCCAATATCTGAAAAAAACTCTTGGAATACAGAATAGGCTACTTTCAGCCTTTCACTAGAAGAAAAAAAATATGTAGATGACATTTCTTCAACCTACCATTCAAACTCCTAATTCATCCTCTGATAAAAAAAGACAGATTTTGAAGTTTTGGCCCAGGATGTTCATCTTCTAGGCCTAATTGAGTTTCATAAGCAGGCAGGGGAGATGATTTATTATACAATGACCACCAAGGCCATGAGTGTACAAAAGATGAAAAACACTCTTGCAAATATCAGAGATCAAGAAGAAGAATGCAGACATTGTTGCATTAAAGAAACAACTAAAGCTCCCCCCTACAGAACATCCTCAAGCCAAGGAAGTCTTACAGGACACCAATCAGAAAGATGAGATGATGAATCTCATTTTACAGTTGACTGCTCCGATAAAGGAAATGGAGAATGAAATGGACAAGTTAGTCCAAGAGAAAAATGATAAAGAAGAAGAAATTCCATTCACAGTGATTCATGTAGTTACTATTGTTGTACCTTCCACACTAGCTGAATCACTGGCACCTATAGTCCCCATGGCTACAACATTACATGTCACTTCATCAACCAATTCAGCCACATAATCTTCAACAACAGAAGAACAACATTCAGATGAAGCAAGCAAGTTGGTAAAAGCTATGCAAGACATGTCTATTCAGACTAATGAGATAAACAAACTCAAATAATAGCTTAAAAGTCTTGAACATGAAAAGAAACTTGCCAAATAATGCATAAAAATGAAGAACAAAGAGCCAACAGATTAAATGAAGAGTTGAAAAAGTTAGAAAAAGAACTAACACTGAAGGAACCAATGGCACATGTCAAGAAAAAAATATGGTCCAATATAATTGAATTCGTCAATGATATTTGGCCATTGATACAGGTCATATATGAGGAGAAAGACTTAGTAAAATCAACAAGAGAAGCAATCGAAAAAATCAAAAAAGAGCTTGGAAAGAAACATGAAGAAGCTCTTGAAATCAGCAAGTTTCTTAATTCCAAAAATAGACAAGAACTTGAAGAAATTGGAATTAATGACAGGACAAAAACCATCCTAGAAGTTAGGAAGGTAATTTCTAAGAAGCATTTGATGATACAATTAGAAGAGAAATCCTAGAACATGGAGGTTGCTATCACAAGGTTCATGATCAAGTTTGATTTTCTAAGGCAAAAATGCCTTCCCAGTCCTCTAGTTATTAATGACAGATTAAAGAATCAAGATGATTATGATAAAAAGATAAGAGAGTTTTCCAAGGAACAAGTAAACAATTCAGCCTTATAGGGAATCCCATCAGGGAAGGTACTTTACAAAAGCTTTGAGAATTTGTTTTACCTACAACATGAGGTAAAACACATATTTATCAACAAGCCTACATTCTCAAAATACACTGAAGCTGATGAGAATTTCAGGAGGATGATAAAGATCAAATTTCCAGAGGCTAAACTTTGGGAAAATTTGACTGATTTACTATGAAATCAGATTGCTGTAAAAACAGAGCAGTAAAGGTTAAAACAACATTTACAGTTTTGCGATGAAAAAGTATCAAGATAAAGAGTATCAGTTCAAGGTTAAAGTTTAAAATTACAATGCAGAGATAAAGTTTTTAGCGTGAAAGTCACCTCACTGTCCAACTGCATCCTTCGTTGAACACCAAAGAGAGAAATCAGTAACAAAATCAAGACAACAAACAAGTAATTTCAATAAAAAAGGGACAGCTTGAATTAGTTAGAAAGTTGTCACTATCTTCTTGCATGAAGATATTTCTTTTCCATGAATAATTTGTAAGATGATTTTACGATATTTTTTAAAGAGTTTCATATAAATACTTCTCATTTGGAAGAATTGAGTGTGGATGAATTGTTGAACATTTCTATAGTTTTACTATTCTGAACCTAAGAATGATTGTACCAATTTCAAGTCAACAGACTTGATTAAAGCAATAAAGCATCATATTACAGGATTCATGTGTTGGGGCACTACAGTGAAGTATTTTCACTTGTTTCCTTGACAATTTCTTATGTTTTTTTATCAATAATTGAATGTTGTTATAAATCTAAATGATAAATCAAGAATTGTTATTTTAGAATATGTTAAAAGCACTCTGTTTTGACTGATTATCATTTATATGTTTTCCACTAGTATCTAGATTAGAGAACCCTTAATTGCTCCCTAGTTTTGATTTACCTCTGCCTTTTCACTCATAATCCAGATTTAAGAACCCTTAATTGCACGTTTACCCCGATTAAAACCATTTTCACCATCAGCCTTGAAGATCTGAAGTAACTCAGTTATCTTTCCCTGTAAACATTTCCCTTTAGAGATTGATCCTGATCTGACAACTTGACACATTGACTCCATTAGCCCATTGGAATTACAGACGTACATCTAACCATCTGAGTAAGTGATTTCACCACCAAATCAAATCAAAATCCAAAACCAATTTACCCTACATAACTAGCCTAAAATCAAATACAATCAACAAAGATAAATCATTTAGAGAAAGCCCTCTCTGAGCATTAGGAAAGCTAGATACTAAGGCTTAAAAGTAGGTTTGTGGTTACCTATAATATTCTTTAAACTAAAATAAAAAATCTCACAACTCTTAAGAATTATTGGAGTGATAACATACTGGTGACCATACTGGGGAAATAACCAATCCTCAGTCTTTAAATAGATCTTAAAGAAAATATTTTCAATTATATTTTCACCTTAAGACTGTTTTAAATAGTTGTGAGTATATTTTCATAAAAACTGTAATTCGGGTTCCCAGAAGAATCTACTATACTAGGTCTAATCTAGATCCACAACCTGCTGTCATAGTAGATAATCCTGAAATAATTGTAAAGTAAAACAAAAGAGTAGAAATTTTAGGTAATAAGATTTCATTGGTCAAAGAAAATTATCTTCCAAATAAACTATCAAGTTTACAAGACATTGAATTTGATCTAGCTTTTGAACAAACTTTGTTCAGAACTAAATTAGAAAGTGACATACATAATACTGTAATAGATCCTGATTTCATTTCATTTATTGAAACTAAGAAGGAAACTGTTTCAGTTGATTCTGATCAAATATTTTTTGAAGTATATGATAAACTTGATGCTATAACTGCAATTTTGATTAAAGAAATTGATGAAGCTTATTTACAACATTTAGTCGAGTTGACTCCTTTATCAGCCTATACCCCTAAGCCTTCTACCAGTCATTTATATACCCGTATTTTAGAATATGTAGGTTCATCCTTATTTACTACCACTTCATCCATTATTTTCACCACACTTCATTCCACAGATTCATTTTTTCCCAAGATTCCACTTCAACTTAGAATTTTATTTCCATCTTCCACCACCTCAAGTTCATCCCCTAGCATTTCTGTTGCATTTTCCAATACATAATTCTCATTTCCAAGCACCTCTTCGAGCATCCCAACTTTATCTTCTAGTATCTCAACCATATTTGCAAGTACGTATTCTAATATCCCAATCTCATCTGCAAGTACTTTAACCGCATCTGCAAGTACCTCAAGTTCTTCACCAAGTACTTCAAACTTACCTCCTAGCCAACCTAGAATCCAAGCCATGGCTCTCAAATATTCCCCATTGGTCCTACACGCCCCTCTAAATTCCATGCCCCAAGATTATCAAAGAAAAATTCCTCGATTTGATGGAACTACTCACTACAGTGCACAATAGCATGTTAATAAAATGAAAGACTACTTTGAATTTCATTAATTAGATGATGCTGATGTTCAAATGAGACTTTTTGCTCAAACTTTAGTTGGTGATGTCAATAAGTGGTTTAAAGGTTTACCTGCTGGTAGTATAGTTGATTTAGCTATTTTTCATAGGATGTTTCTTAATAGAGGGAGAAAAAGAAGAATCCACTACAAATTTTATCTGAATTTGAAAATATAAAAAGAGCACCAAATGAAATAGCTCAAGACTATTGTACAAGATATAATAGTATTTACAATGCAATCCCTGCTAATCTTAAATCTCCTCCCGACTCTGCCCTTATCAAATTCCTTGATCGATTTGATACAGATTTGGCTTACCAACTGAGATAGAGAAACCCAAAAACCTTAGAGCAGATGCAAAGTAATGTTGTAAGTGTAGAGGAAAGCTTGTTAGCAAAGAAAGCTAGTTTAAGAAATGAAAGAAGAGTGAGAATAAAAGAGGAAAAATCAACTTCAGATTTGAAAATATATAACTTAGAAAAAACATTAGAAAGAATGATGGATAGGTTAGATAACATGGAAAGGAAGCCAAAATGGGATAACCAACAACAAAGAACCTCAAATTAGAAATCCCAATTTCAGGAAAAAATCCAACACTGGAAAATCTAGAGAATCAACACCTGAACAAATAATAAGACCACCTTTCCAAGAGAACTATGCTGAAAGTTCTCATCAAAATGAAAATGATGAAGACACTCAAATTAATCTAATGTGCATTAATGATGATACCACCATTTTTCTTACACAAGAAGAACAAGATTTATATTAATTACAACAACTACAATTAGATTCTGGTGAGTCTTTTGATTACAACCAAGGTTATGAGTTTGCAATTAATGAATTTCATAAGAAATATAACCTTAGGAGCAAGAAAAATGTAGAGCCCTCTACTAAGAAATCTTCCCAAAATCCAACAAAGAAGACAGTAAAGGCTCCTACAACTAAATTTCTACAAATTCCCTAGGTAAATCCAATAAAGCTCTAGTTCAAATTAGAAGAATTCAAATCCCAATCAGAAAATTTCAAGTCCCAAAATTTCACCTAGTCCTAAAATTGTTGACATAACAGATACTGTTGTTCAAAAATCATCAGATCCTCAAAATTTTGCTGTTGCCAAGACAAAAAATTCTGTCAAAACAACAATTTCAGATCCAAAAACATCTTCTATTGATCCAGAACCAGTAGATCCTAAAAAAACCATTGCTAAAACATCTACTGAACCAAAAAATCTACCAAAAATTACACGGTATCTCAAACTATCCCTGAAAAGAAAATTAAAAGAAGTAAAATAGTGGAAATACAAACAGAGAATGAAAAATCGACTGTATAAAAAGAAGATAAACCCACCCAAACTACGGCTACAAAAGAAGAAATAATTCAGTTAGGAAAATCACAAGCACCATTCAACATCCAAGCTGGAATTTGCAAAGTGAAGATACAAATTCCTTTGATAGAGTTGGTAAAACATCACCTATACAAATCACATATCACTGAGATCTTAAATATGAATGATGGAGAAGATTTAATTAATTTGAGTGATGATCAACCAGAACTAATATTTGGTCTTGAAGTTAATGGAAAACACTAAGAAGGAGGAGTTCCTCCTTTCTATATTAGCTTAATTGTTCGTGATTAGATTTTACATAATGCAATGCTAGATTCATGGGCTTCACATAATTTGACGCCAAAAGAAATAATGGAAACCTTAAATTTAGACATCACTAGACCTTATAAAGATCTCTTCTCATTTTATTCCAGTAAAGTAAAATGTTTAGGCTTAATCAAAGATTTGTGTTACTTTAGTTCAATACCCTGGAAAAAGCTTAGTCATGGATATTGTAGTAGTTGACATCCCTCCTAAGCGTGGAATGCTGTTATCTCACTCATGGGGAGCTAAACTGCATGGATCTCTACAACTAGACATCTCTTATGCAACAATATCAGTTTTTGGCCAATCCAACTTTACAGAGAGACATTAATGAAGTACATGGTTAGTAGTGTAGAAAGACCTCGAAACTATCCTATTTATTCTACACCTACTTATATGGACTCCTTAATTTTATGTGATTTTGAAATTGGAATTGAGAACAACACTGAACTAAAACAGAAGAAGAAAGCACCAGATAGTGAAAACATTTCTCATGAATGAATGTGGCACCTAGATTTTGATGGATCAGTTAACAAATTAGGAGCAGGACTAGGAGTTTGGATACATAACATGGAAAACAATCATGTAGAAGGTCATGCCTTTAGATTAAATTTCAAATGTACAAACAACATGGCTGAATATGAAGCTCTGATTTTAGGACTGCATATTGTTAGAAATTTAGGAGCCAAAAGAGTGTCAATCATGGGTGACTCTGAGTTAATTGGGAAATAGATAAGAGGAGAATATTATGTATATAATCCGAGATTAAGCCAATATAGAGAAATTGTTTTAGATCTGATTAGTGAATTGCTTGAATGTGACATTGCTACAATTACTAGAAAACTAAACATGAAATTCCTAGAAAACAGAATTTTGTATTTCTTTAAATCCTAAAAAAAATCTATTTGGACTTGAAGAAGGTAAATTGTTAGGACATATCATATCTAAATAAGGAATTAGGATAGTCCCAACTAGAATATATTCCATTCTGAACATTAGTCATCCTGGGAATATTAAAGAATTGCAAGCTTTCCTAGGTAAAATCAAATTTCTCAGAAGATTGATTTCAAACCTAGCAGAAATAATTAGAGAACTCAATAATATGTTGAAAAAAAGACTCAGCAATTAAATGGACTGTGGAGGCCAAACAATCATTTGAATCAATCAAACAAGCCTTGAAAAAAACACTAATCCTAATAAGTCTTGATTTCAAAAAGGATTTCATTATTTTTTTCCTTTGATTCAGAACATACTATTGCTGCAGTCTTACTGCAGAAAAATGATCAGGGCTATGAGAAGCCCATTTATTTTTTCAGAAAATCACTTAGAGATGCCACTTTAAAGTATAACATAATGGAAAAGCAGGCACTAGCTTTAGTGAAGGCTATCAAAGACTTTAGAGTGTATCTCTTATATTCACATATCATTTCTTATGTTCCAAATTCAGTTGTGAAGGACATTCTGACTCAGAATGGACCTAATGGTAAAAGAGGAAAAGGATTGCCACCATTTTTGAATATGACATAGAAATTAAGCCCAACAAACTCAATAAAGGTCAAGGTTTAGCCAAAGTCATGGTTGAATCAAATTGTCATGTTTTATATATAAATTTTATTGCCCAATTAGATGATCAAGAAGAGAGGATGAGTCTAGAGATTAGTGAAGCCTTTTCAGACTCACCATGGTATGCAGATATTATTTTTGTATTACCAAATTTACAAGCTCCTCCTGGATTGTCAAGAACCAAAGCTAGATTTTTAAAGTTAGAGGCAATGCAGTTTTTTATCATAGACAATGCACTTTTTTGGAAATATCATGGTGGAATTTTATTGATTTTTTTACTTAAAGAAGAAGTTGATAAAGTTTTGGAATAGTTTCATGCAGGTGACTGTGGAGGACACCTTTATTGGAAGTCAACTACATATAAAATCTTGAGAGCTGGTTTTTACTGGCCTACATTGTTTGCAGATGTGAAAAAGTATGTGACCTCCTCTCACAAATGTCAAATCTTTGAAGGGAAGAAAAAGTTGCTACCTTTACCCCTTAAATCCATCTCCACAGAAATGCCTTTTCAACAATGGGGTCTTGACTTCATTGGTGAAATTCACTCTCCATCCTTAGCCCAACACAAGTGGATTTTTACAGTCACAAAATATTTCACTAAATGGATAGAATCCATACCTTCTAGGCAAGCCACTAATACTGTCATAATCTCATTTTTAGAAAACAACATAGTATCTAGATTTGGATGCCCCCAAAAGCTCATTACTGATAATGTAGCTGCATTCAAGTCCAAAAAGATGATTGAATTCTGTAATAAATACCATATTACCATTGGCCATTCTACTACTTATTAACCCCAAGGTAATGGTCTTGCTGAATCCTCCAATAAAAGCCTTGTGAATATCATCAAGAAACTACTAGAAGACAATAAGAAACCTAGAACAAAAGGTTAGTGGATGCCTGATGGGCAGATAGAATTACCACAAAGAAGTACATTGGTACATCCCCTTATTAGTTGGTTTATGGAATGGATGGTGTTTTTCCATATTCTTTAGGAGTACCAGTGATGAAAATAATACAAGAACTGTAGGTTGAAACCAATGATATCCAAAGAAGGATAAATCAAACCATACATTTGCAGCAAACTAGGGAAGATGTCTATATCAAGTCGCAAGTTGTTCAAGAAAAGATTAAAAAGATATTTGACAAGAAGACTAAGGAAGATGATTTTTATATAGGTGACAAAGTTCTTAAGTGGGATTCGAGGAGAGAAGAGAAAGGTAAACATGTGAAATTTTATTTCTTATGGAAAGGCCCTTATGTCATTTATGGTTACAGAGGTAACAATGCATTCTTTTTGAAGGAGTTGGATAGATCAGATCTGGTAGGTGGAGTTATCAATGGTAGAATGTTGAAGGATTACTATTCCCTATAATAACAATATTTCACTTTGTTTACTTTACTCATTATGCATAATATTTCAGATTTTAGATTGGATTGGATGTTTTTCTAGCAAAGTTGAAGCCTGGAGAGAAGAACCTAAGCTTTGAAAGACAAAATATCATAAGTATGAATAATGTAGAGCTCAAAAAATAGTTTCAAGGTCAGCAACAGTCAAATTCAAAGGCTATTAGTCTCAAAGTTCTTGACAGTTCACCAATAAATTCCAACCCCATGTGGAGCTACTGTTAGGGTCCTATAATAATAGGATTCACAATTTTGAATTGACTTTGATTAGTCTTGTAATATTTACATACTTTTCTTTCTGGAAATTTTTTTCCCATATTAGAAAAATATAAAATGTAAAGAGGGTAAAAGTCCTAAAAGAAAAATAAAAGGAATTGAAAGAAAAAATACAAAAAAAAAATGAAAATGGATGCCAAACAAAAAGAGATAAAAATAAAACATGAAAGTGATGAAAATCCAAATGCCACTACTATTTACTTTTACTACAAAATAAATATTGTGTGCAACTTGTTAAAATGCCACAATTCATGAAGGTTAAACAACTTAATCTTAAACTCTCATGCTTTAAATTTCATGTTGTTGGATAAAGAATAAAGATCTAACCAGACAGTTTAATCTTTACAGATTAGTAGTTAATTAAAGAATAAAAAGGATCTCAACTGTTTAATCTAAGCCCTTGGAAGAAATAAGGATATAATAGTTAGTTTGTTGTTTAAAAGAAAAATGAATAAGGGTTTGCAAGCTCAAACGTACCCATGTAAATGAAGAAAAAATGTTAAGGTAGTAGATGGGTAGCCAGAAGTAGTTTTTCACAAGCATGGATATTAGAACATTGGCCATTTCATTTACTAATTCACTTTCAAAAATCATCCCCTTGTAAAAATACTCCATCCCCTCCATTTTCATTCTTTCACCTTATTTGACTCTTTTCCCCCTTGCAAAAAGCCCCTTTTCCTAAGTTAAAAACACATTTTACTTAAGAAAAGTGAAAGCTCTTTACTAATTTCCCTTTTATTCAAAAATACCCAAAAACCCAAAAACTTTTTTAACCCTAAGTCTAAAATGGTCAAAAACTATATATCGGGACCCACTATGAAGAAATCTACCCCGATATCATGTTTTACACTATTCTTAGTGTATTTTACTTCCCACAATATCTCGCATCACATTTTATTATTAACATTAACTTAATGTATTAACTCATGTATTACAATTTACCCCGTATTAGTATAAATCCTTTATATATTATTCCCAACCCATATTTTTATTTTAACCTATGTTTTAATTCCCCACATGTTATATAATCCCACATCCCATAGGTTAAATTATTAAACCCGGCTTATATATATTGGACACACTATATATTCCCTGTCGGTTATAACATTACACCTACCCGCATTCCATAGGTTAATATATTAAAAACCTCGTCTATATATATTAGTCCCACTTGCTTTAACCACATTGGTTATATTATTTAAAAACCCGAACATTCAAATATATAACCAATAGTATATCAAAACCCCAATTATATGTATTAAAAAATAGTTTAAATACATATAACCCCCGACATCATTTAAACCCCGGGCCCCATGCCTTTCTGAAAAGCCAAGACTCTGTTGCATCGTCCTAGCCATCCGATCTTAACCCTCCAGATCTGACCGCTATGAAACCCTATTAAGCATTTCATTGTCCAAGAGTTAACACACCCCAAGCCTTGTGAAAAGCGTGGTTTGCGGGGCTCTCCTCCCCACTACGTGGCATCTTTCTATTGGACCTCATCGTCACAAACATTAACATTAACTACCTTTGAAGCCTGCGAAAACTACTTGGTGGTTTTTTCCTCGGTGCCCAAACCACCCACTTGTTTGAAATGACCGCCCTTTAATGCATTCACTGTTTGTTTTTAAAATGCATATAAACTGCTCAAATGCACCTTTTTATCCTTTCTATTACCATTTTCACGTAGATAGAGCTTTTTAGACCAAAAATATTGCTACCGACTCCACTTTCAAGCCAAATTGAAACAAAATACAGCCATCTTCCACTACAAACATTGCAGAAGTCATCCAAGTGATATTAAAGACTAGCAGAGCTTCAGAAAGATTTCTGCAACCCCATAAAACCCTTTTGCACAGAAAATCTTCATTTTCCAGGTATTCTTCAAACGAACAGACCTATTCCTTGATCTAAAATATTAATACTGCTTAATTGCATCATTTAGAACCTTTTGTCAAGCCAAGAGAAAGCCCTTTTCCTTCATAAAATCTCTTTTTTGTAAACCCTAGACCTACTTGCACAGATTCTGAAACCTTGGACTATTAAAAATCACAGATTAAGTAAACTTAAGAAGTTTAAAGCTTTTGTATACATGAAAAAGACTTCTGTGCCATTCAATTTTTTTTCTACAAACTCTAGGTGTCTTTTTACCAAAATTCCAAGGTGTCGAGACTAATTTTTGTCATAAAAATTTCACTATAAGCCCTAGATATCTTTTGTAGAAACTCAAAAATCCTACAGTTTCTCTTTTGTTACAGAGATTACAGTTTAAGTTACTTGAGTGAGTTTATACCTTTTCAGAAAATAGATAAAACCATTGTTGTATCTAAATCCTCCTGCAAAACTATTATAAATTACCAGAGGTGCTCCTCTAGGCCTGAATCAGTGTTTATAAATTCAAAAGAGTAATAAAATTGATAAATCAAGCAAAGAAATGGCTTCCAAAAACATTATACCTATCAATTCTCTATAACCCCTTGTTGTAGATATAGAGCACAATACATTAGCAGACACAGAATTCAAGATTACTGATACATACACAGAATTCAACCTTCTTGATCTTCACTGTTGGAGCCAAGAAAAATCCATAGATCAGGTTGATGAAATGTTCATCCGGGAGTCAAATTTACCAAAATATTTTGTTCCTCAGACCTACCAATTCCCAAAAGTGATTAGACTCTGTCAATCATGTTATTTTCCTGATCAAAGAGCCATCACAATCCCTGAAAAATAAGTCTTATTTACCATTACTACTAAGTCAATTAATCATATGTTGCATATACAACCCAGGCCTGATGAAACCCCTTTATCCATTGAGGCCCTAACTCAATTATATTTGAATCTGGACTTCCCCAAGAGGATCCAGATATTTCAAACATTCTCCCTTCTTCTGTAGAAATTCCCAAGATAAATCCTCTATCCCCTTCTCTAAAATTCTCTGAAAGGACAAGACATATCATCTCCATGTTGTCTTTCACTCTTGGATACTTTATAGATGAACATGTTGATGTTGCAGTGTTAGGTTTTCTATCTACTTCCACACCTGGTCAGCCTCCTGCTACCATTTTAAATTTTTCCCAATACCTTGCTGACAGTATCCATGAGCAATTGGTCAAAATGCCTTCTGAAGGTATTTTCAAGTGTTCTTCATTCCTATTCCACATGTTCTTATATTTTCAGTCTGATAAATTTAATATAAAACTTCAAAAGCTTGATGTGGAGGGAAACCCACAATCAGTAATATTTTGGAATTCCTTGATAAGGAAAGACTCCAATGAGTTCACTTATACAGATTTTACATATTCCTTCATTCATCCCATAGTAAATTTGCTGAACAACAGCATGTGTCCCAGAGTTAGTGACGAGATTAATAAATTCCTCCAGTTGTCAGAACATAACAGGACAGGTGATTGGTACTTGTACCAAAATCACACTAAAATATGAGTATATGGATCAAGTTTGGTTCCATATAAACTATCTAAATACCTCCCTATGAGGTTATTTTCCCTTGAATACATAAGGCAGATTCTAAATTCAGATGCAATCAATTTCTTGGCAGCAAATAAAAATACACAGTTGTTGGGTGTGGAGCTTGATTATCTTGTTTATTTTGTATCATGACATTGGACCCCTATACCTTAATGGGGTGGCAGCGCCGCCTGTAATTAAACGCTGCTTGGGGGGTCCAGGGGGGGGAGGGGACTGTGACTTTATGGAGCCTCGCCCTGGTGGGGGGTTTCAAGGCAGCATCCCTGAAGCTAAAAACAAATGTAAAATTACCTTGTAAAAGTATAATAATTTCTATTCAATCTGGGCCGTTCATTAGGCGAATTATCTGACGATAGAAGTTATGTTTAGTTTAGGGTTTTTTTCCCTAGAAGGAAACCCCTCACTTTGTATGAGGGTATTTTATTGCGGCTATGTAATTGTATGAGTATTCTCAGAGCGAGAAACAGATAGAGAGACTGTGAGAGAGAACAAAGGATATTACAACAGATCTTTTGTAGGTTGTATCTCTTCATTTTGCTAGATAATAGAAAGGAAGGACTGGCTATTCGGGGTGGACGTAGCCCAAACTAGGTGAACCACGTATATTTGTGTCTCTCTGGTTTTATGTGTTTTGTATGCTTGTGTTTTCCACATATTTTACGTGTTTCATTACTTTGTAATATATAATTTTCTAACAACAATTCAAGTTGAAGAACCAAGTTGTCCCTTTTATCTGTAACAATAGAGATGCAGGTCTAGAGGCTGTAAAAAACATTTGCATGAGTTCAAGTTCAGTCCCAGTTTCCTATGGTATTATGATCCCCTTGGAGTTATTAGTAAAATGATAGTTAAATGAAAATTGAATCCATATGTACATGAAAAGAAACTAGAGATATAGAAATTCTCCAATCAATCTGAATGGTTGGAGAATAACTTGGTAGAGGCAGAGAAGCAAAGTGATACTAGTCAAAATTTGCAAAATCCATCCGAAGAAGACAAAAATGTAAAGAGAAACAGAGAGGAAGGGTCCTATACTGTAGAGACTACAATAGAGACCAAGTTTAAATTGAGATACAATAAAAAGGCAAAGTTAAATCCTGCTAATAAAGAAGTAGAAGCAACAGAGGTGATTGATATAGAAATTGCAGCAAAAGACAATGCACCTCATACAATAATTGAAGAACAACAACAACCTACTACTTCAAAGACTCAACTTATTCAGAAGCAACACAATATGGAAGTTTCTTCATCTAAAAAACTAGTAGAAACGGACCTGGATATCAAGGAAAGATACAAAGAAATCAACGCCAGAAATGAAGAAATTAAGACTGAAATATATTCCCAATATCTGAAACAAACTCCTGGTATCCAGAATAGGCTACTTTCAACCTTTGACTACAAGAATAAAAATATGTCATATATTCAACCTACAGTTCAAACTCCTGAGCCATCCTCTAGTTACAAAAAGACATATTTTGAAGTTTTGGCCCAGGATGTTCATCCTCTGGACCAAATTTAGTTTCATAAGCAGGTAGGGGAGATGATTTATTCTACAATGACCACTAAGGACATGAGTGCACAAAAGCTGAAAAACACTCGTGCAAATATTAGAGATCAACTCAAATTGGAAAAAGATTCTTCACAGGCAAAAGACACTAGAATTAAATCCTTGGAAGAGCTAGTAATTGAAGTAGCATATGATCCTAAAAATTTTAAAGTTGCAGAAGAATTGATCAAGAAGAAAAATACAAACATTGATGCATTAAAGAAATAACTAAAGCTTCCCCCTACAGAACGTCCTCAAGCCAAGGAAGTCTTATAGGATACCAATAAGAAAGATGAGATGATGAATCTCATTTTATAGTTGACTGCTCAAATAAAGGAAATGGAGAATTAAATGGACAAGTTGGTCCAAGAGAAAAATGATAAAGAAGAATAAATTCGATTCACAATGATTCCTGTAGTTACTACTGTTGTACCTTCCACACTAGTTGAATCACTGGAACCTACAGTCCCCATGGCTACAACATTACATGTCACTTCATCAACCACTTCAGCCACAGAATCTTCAACAATAGTAGCACAACATTCAGATGAATCAAGAAAGTTGGTAAAAGCTATGCAAGACATGTCTATTCAAACTAATGAGATAAACAGACTGAAATAACAACTTAAAAGTCTCGAAGATGAAAAGAAACTTGCCAAAATAATGTATAAAAATGAAGAACAAAGAGCCAACAGATTAAATGAAGAGTTGAAAAAGTTAGAAAAAGAAATAACACTGAAGGAACCAATGGCACATGTCAAGCAAAAACTATGGTCCAATATCATTGAATCTATCAATGATATTTGTCCATCCATACAGGTCATATATGAGCAGAAAGACTTAGTAAAATCAGCAAGAGAAGCCATCTAAAAAATCTAAGAAAAGCTTGGTAAGGAACCTGAAGAAGCTCTTGAAATCATCAAGTTTCTTAATTCCAAAAATGGACATGAAATTGGAGAAATTTGAATTAATGACAGGACATAAACCATCTTAGAAGTTAGGAAGGTAATTTCTAAGAAGAATTTGATGATACAATTAGAAGAGAAATGCCAAAACATGGAGGTTGCTATCACAAGGTTCATGATCAAGTTTGATGTTCTAAGGCAAAAAGGCCTTCCCAATCCTCTAGTTATTAATGAAAGATAAATGAAGCAGGATGATTATGATAAAAAGATAAGAGCTTTTGCTAAGGAACAAGTAAAAAATTTAGCCTTGTAGGGAATCCCATTAGGGAAGGTACTTTACAAAATCTTTGAGAATTTGTTTTACCTAGAGCATGAGGTAAAACACATATTTATCAACAAGCCTACATTCTCAAAATACAATGAAGCTGATAAGAATTTCAGGAGGATGATGAAGATCAAATTGACAGAGGCTGAACTTTGGGAAAAATTGACTGATTTACTATGAAATAAGATTTCAATAAAAGAAAAGTAGTAAATGTTAAAACAACATTTACAGTTTTGCAATGAAAGAGTATCAGGATAAAGAGTATCAGTTCAAGGTTAAAGTTTAAAATTAAATTCAGAGATAAAGCTGCCAGCGTGAAAGACTCCTCACTGTCCAGTTGTAGCCTTCGCTGAACAACAAATAGAGAAAGCAGTAACAAAATCAAGACATCAAACACGTAATTTCAATAAAAAAGGGACAGCTAGCATTAGTTAGAAAGCTGTCACTATCTTCTTGCATGAAGAAATTTCTTTTCCATGAATAATTCCTAAGTTTGTTCTAGGATATTTTGTAAAGATTTTTTTATAAATACTTCTCATTTGGAAGAATTGAGTATGGATTAATTTCTGAAATTTTTTATAGTTTTACTATTCTGACCCTAAGGGTGATTGTACCAATTTCAAGTCAGCAGACTGGATTAAAGCAAGAAAGCATCATATTATAGGATTCATGTGTTGGGCCCACTACAATGAAGTATTTTCACTTGTTTCCTTGCCAATTTCTTATGTTTTTCATCAATACTTGAATGTTGTTCTAAATCTAAATGATAAATTAGGAATTTTTATTTCAAAATATGTTAAAAGCACTCTATTTTGACTGATTATCATTTATATGTTTTCTAGTGATATCTAGATTAGGGAACCCTTAATTTCTACCTAGTTTCAATTGACCTATGCCTTTTCACTCATAATCCGGATTCAAGAACCCTTAATTTATCTTTTACCCCAATTAAAACCATTTACACTATCAGCCTTGAAGATCTGAAGTAACTCAGTTATCTTGCCCTATAAACATTTCCCTTTAAATCTTGATCCTGATCTGACTGCTTGACACATTGACTCCATTATCCCATTGGAATTATAGACCTACATCTATCCATTTGAGTAAGTTATTTCACCACCAAATCAAATCAAAATCCAAAACCAATTTACCCTATATAGCTAGCCTAAAATCAAATACAATCAGCAAAGATAAATCATATAGAGAGAGCCCTCTCTGAGCATTAGGAGGGCTAGATCATAAGGCTTAAAAGTAGGTTTGTGGTTACCTCTAATATTCTTTAAACTAAAATAAAAAATCTCACAACTCTTAAGAATTATTGGAGTGATAACAAAACCTACAAGGATTTTGATTTGGGATTGATCATGTAGTGTAAATGATCTATAAACTATTTTAATTTGAATGGGGGTGGGTTATGTAATGCAACTAATCTATGGTGAACTGTTTTATTTTTAACATCTAGTTATAAGTTGTGAACAAGGATAAGGTTATACTATGTGGCTCATAAATCAGGTGCATAAGTTCCTCTTCTTATTAATTTTCTCCACTTTCAGGTATGAAAACTTCACCACATATGAAAAATCCTTAACATATGAAAGGGAGGTCCAACAAAGTCACCCTAGATAATTCTAATGAATATATGGAAGCATTAGAAAAAAGGGGAAAAGAGAGAAGATAAACTTCAAATATAGTTAGAGGCAATGTTAGATAAAAAATTTAGATTGTTCGAAGACAATATAGAGAATATAATATTAGGTTTCAAGGCTCAATTGTAGAAAATGGAGGCTATATTACAAGAAATGGAAAGATAGAATCAATCAATCTAATATTGAGAAGTCGAAGAAAATTACAACCTAAGAAACATGATTAAAGAACTAAAAGAAAATTTAACTAATAACCCTAAGTAGTATGGAAAATAATTTGGATATGAAACTTGTCAAAGAGGAAATGAATATGCTAATTGATTTGGATCATGATCATAACAAAAGGGCCTTGAATCTCATAATTTCTAATGTAAAATAGTAGAAAGATGATGATACGATAACAATAGTAAAATAATAACTGAAAAATAAGTCACCAATCGAAACAAGTTATCTCATAGAAGCAAGGAGGTAACGTATAGCTATGGCTACCCTAGGTGAAATAAATTATGCATAAAGTAGTTTTTGTTGTTGTTGTTGTTTTCAATTAATTAAAAATAAATAAATAATGTCTTCCAAAGAAAATAACTCATCTTCTACATCCTAACATTCAAAATGGTGTCCATTGTAATCACCCTCATACATAAACTAATTATTTTTTTAATAGTAAACAACATATTATTTGTTTGGTATAATAATTCTTCTATGTTTAAAACATCTTTGATTACAAATGACAAAAAATGGACATTTAAGGTATTTGAGTATCAATGTCCTACCTTTAACGAACTTTGAAAATCATGAATTCTTATTCTATTTGTGAAATTCATATAAATGATTTCTTTTTCCTCCAAGTTATATCCATTTCTAAAAGAGGTTTTATGATTAACATAACCCATTTGCATAAAAATGATTGTAACCTGTTGGCAGTGTAGGACCTGCCAAAATTCAGGGGATCTGTTAGGCCTTTATTTTGTCCTGCTTTATATCACCTTTTACTCGAAATCCATCATGGTTTTGTTTGGTTTGAATGTTTATTGTCATGGTTTTGTGCATTCTCGGAGACAATAGAGTATGTATTTACTATTTTCCATGATTCCCTTGTTTTAACGATATTTAATCATTAAAAGAATAATAAATTGATCTGAAAGGAGTGTATTAGTTTGCTGTGCTAAGTGTCATTTCAGTATTAAAAACATGTACAATTTGTCTCCATTTGTTTGCTTAAGGAATGTGTTGTGAAACCAGCTCCAAAAATAGAAGAAAAGAGATATCAACGCCTTAGAAATAATCCACTTCGAGGGGGAAACCTCCAATACATTACATGAATGAAAAATTCTTGGATGATACAATTTACAAAACCTCCTTTCTATATATAGGAGTCCATGGGGCCATAATGTAATCCTAGTGGGCCACAATGTAATCCTAGCTGACCTAACAATAATAATTTAAGGGCACAATAATAACAAAATGGGGTTACAAGGGTACAATAATAACAATAAGGGGGTTACACTAACAACAATAAGGGACTATACTAGTAATATAGGGACCTAACATGCCCCTCTCCTTCAAAAAAGTGTTGTCCTCAATGCTTGAGTAGATTTGGGTGCTTCTGTATAAAATTCTCATCCTCCCATGTAGAATCTTCAGTGGGTAAGTTCTTCCACTTGATGAGATACTCTGAAATTGATCGATTCCGTAGCTGTCGAGTTCTTGTTTCCATGACCACTTCAGGTTCCAATATTATTTTTCCTTCCTCATCAAGTTCTGGCAATATTGTTTGAACTGGAATATTTTCACCTATAACCTTCTTTAAGCATGAAACATGGAAAACTGGATGTACTCGTGAAGAAGCAGGAAGCTCCAATTTGTATGCCATAGTACCAATCTTTTTGCAACACCTTGTAAGGACCATAGTACTTTGGTGATAATTTATTATCCTTCTTAGCTTGCTTGAGGGACATTTGTTTGTATGGTTGTAGCCATAAAAATACCCAGTCTCCTACATCAAAACTTCTCTCACTGCGATGTTGATATGCCTATTGTTTCATTCGATTTTGTGCCAAATTTAGGTTATCCTTTAAGAGCTGGAGAACTTCTTGTTGATGCTCGATGTGATCTTCCACTGCTTGAACCTTCAAATTTTCTCTTAAATATGATGTGATGGATGGTGGATGATATCCATAAAGTGCCACAAATGGGGTCATTTTTGCTGCAGTATGGAAGGAAGTGTTATACCACCATTCAGCGAGAGGTAACCACTTGACCCATTGTGTTTGTTTATCAGATACAAAACAATGAAGATATCCTTCCAAACATTTATTTACTATCTCAGTTTGACCATCAGATTGAGGATGATAAGATGAGCTATGAGGTAATTGAGTACCCAAACAAGAAAATAACTCCGTCCAAAAAATTCCAATGAAAATGGGATCTCTGTCGCTCACAATAACTCTTGGGCTTCCATGTAGCTTTTGAATTATGTCCATAAATGTACTAGCAACTGTACTTGCTTTAAATGGATGAGATAATGCACAAAAGTGTGCATACTTGGTAAGTCTATCAACTACCACCATGATGACACTTTTTCCTTTGGACTTAGGTAAACTTGTGATAAAATCCATTGAAATCTCCCCCCAACGTTGACTTGGAATGGATAAAGGTTGTAGAAGTCTCGGGGTCTTAATTGTTTCAACTTTATTCTGCTGGCAACCCAAACATTCTGCCACAAACTTTTGAATATCAGATTTAAGGCCATCCCCAAAAAATAATTTCTTCACCCTGTGGTAAGTTTTTAAAAATCTTGAGTGTCCTCCTAAAGGAGAAGTATGCAATTCTAGAAGAATATTTTGTTTTAGTTGGGAATTCTTACAAAGATATAAGCAATCTTTGTACCATAAGGAGTCATTTTTCCAACTAAATGTATTAGATGTACTAGGATCTTGCTGCAAATTTTGAATGAGTTTCCATACATATTTTTCCTTCTTCCATTCATCTCTTGCTTCAGTTATCCAATCTAGTTGGATAATAGAAATGGCACAAAGCAATGCTTCCACCTCTTCATTCTTTCTTGAGAGTGCATTTGCAACAAAATTAAGCTTTCCTTTTTTGTAGATTATTTCAAAGTCATAACCCAACATCTTTGTGACCCATTTTTGCTGCTTTTCTGAAGATTTCTTTGTTCCAAAAAGTGTTTAAGACTATCATGATCATTTTTTACCTTTAAGTGTCTTCCCATTAGGTAAGTTTTCCATTTCTTTAGTGCATGCAGTACTTCTAACATTTCCTTCTCATAAATAGGTTTCTGTAAATACTTTCCTTTGATTGGACGACTTTCAAAAGCAATGGGTCTTCCTTCCTGCATTAAAACAACACCAATTCCATTTCCTGAGGCATCACATTCCACAATAAAGGTTTTTGTGAAGTCCGGTGTAGCTAAGACCGGTGCTAGGCACATTTCCTCTTTAAGATGTTCAAAGGCCTTAGTTGCTTCAGGAGTCCATGAAAATGCACCTTTCTTCAATAGTGTTGTTAAAGGTGCTGCTATTCTCCCATAATTCTTAACAAACTTGCGATAATACCCTGTTAACCCGAGAAATCCTCGCAACCGCTTTATGGTTGTGGGGACCTTCCATTCCCTAATGGCTTTAATTTTGTTAGGGTCTACTTTAACACCCTCGTGAGATACAATATGAACCAGATATTCCACCTCCTGTACTCCAAAGAAACATTTGGATGTTTTTTCATATAATTGTTTCTCCTGCAATAGTTTGAGCACCCTGTCAACATGTTCAACATGATCCTTCCAAGACTTGCTGTAGATTAGTATATCATCAAAAAGTACTAGCACAAATTTTCTAAGGAAGGGTTTGAAAATGGAATTCATCAGCCCTTGAAATGTAGAAGGTGCATTGGTAAGGCCAAAAGGCATGACCAAAAATTCATAATGACCCTCATGAGTTCAAAATGTTGTTTTCGGAATATCTTCGGTCTTCATTCTAATTTGATGATATCCTGAACGAAGATCCAACTTGGTAAAATAAATTTCTCCATGTAATTCATCCAATAATTCATCAATCACAGGAATGGGAAATTTATCTTTAATGGTGAGCTTATTGAGCTCCCTATAATCCGGACACATTTGCCATGATCCATCCTTCTTGTGTACCAATACTATGGGAGCAGAGAAAGAACTTTGACTAGGTTGAATTATACCCGCCTCTAACATTTCTGCAATCATACGTTCAATTTCGCTCTTTTGGACGTAAGGATATCTATAAGGCCTAATGTTTGGAGGAACACTTCTTGGAATCAAATGAATAGCATGATCATATCACGAATAGGTGGGAGTCCTTTGGGAGTTTCAAACACCTTGGAATGATTGTCCAAGACTTGTTGGAGATCTGCAGAAATAGATGATTTTGATGTTGGAACTTCTAGTGAGCATAATTGTGCAATTACGCCTCGTTGTTCATTCTTTAGAATATTTGTCATGACATTAGAGCTTATTATCATTCCCGGCTTCCCCGCAATACCCCGTAATTTGACTTCCTTTCCTTCTAAAAAAAATTTCAAGAAAAGTTCTTGAAAATTAAAAGCTACCATCCCCAAAGATTGTAACCATTGTACTCCTAGTACAACATCAGCACCTACCATAGGAATGGAAAGCATTGTACTAGTCAATACATATTCCCCCATGGTTAGCTTGATATTATGGCATTTTCCAGAGCAATTTATAGTTCCTCCATTTGCAACCATCACTTGACATTCTGGTGCTAGGTATAGGAAACAATTTAATTCCTTGGCTACCTTACAATGAATAAAATTATGGGTGCTACCTGAATCAATCAACACTATTACCTTTTTCTTCTTGATATGTCCTTCTATCTAGAGAGTTTGAGGAGTGGTAATTCCTACCATTGCATTACACGATATGGTCGGATTCATTTCTTCCTCTTCTAGGGCTGGTTCTTGGTGTATATCCTCTTCTTGTTCATTTTCTTCTTCCTCTTCACAATCTATGTAAAATAATTTCTTGTCAACACACTTATGACCTTTAGTGTATTTTCTATCACAACTGTAGCAAAGCCCTTTTGCTCTTTTTTCTTCCAATTTTTGTGGTGTCAACCTTGTAGGTTTTGGAAATCTAGGCGTAGCAACACTTCCTTCTTTATAGAATTGAGTGGTAGCCTTCCTTGTCACCATAATTTTACATTCAACTTTTCTTGCCAACCTGAACGCCTTCTCCAATGAATTAGGTTCCAAAACGCGAACTTCATGTTGGATGTTATCCTTTAAAGTGCTTATGAAGAGATCAATCCTGTGTTCCTTTGGAATATCAGTTACCCTTATATTCAATTTTGTAAGTCCTCAATGTGTTGCCCCACTAAACCCTTTTTTTTAAGATTTATCAATTGGATAAAGAAGGTGTTTCTCTTTGTATCCTCATAATGTGCTATCATTTCCTCCGTAAAAATTGACCAAGTGACAATTTTTTTACGGGAGCAAAGCCATCGATACCATACAAATGTATTTTGTTCTAAATGTAAAGTTGCAATGCGTACCTTTTCTGTGTTTTGCACATTATGGAGATCAAAATATTGCTCCATCTATAGTATCCATGTTACATGATCCTTTCCATCAAACTACATCATATCATTTTTGGAATATGGTGGTTCTTCCCGCCAACATTAGAGTTTATGAAATCACGATTAACATTTATTTTATTCTCATCATGAGTTTCTTCTACTATCTTTTCACCATTAGGAAACATTTCTTGTATCAAATTTGTCAAACCTTCCATGTCTGCTTTTAGATCATTCTTCATGTTTTCCATGTTGTCTTTCATGTCATCCATATTAGCTTCCATGCCCACTTCCATGCCATCCATCTTAGCTTCCAAACCATTCATCTTAGCTTCCATGCATTTCTTCAAACCATCCATCTTAGTTTCCATGCCTTTCTTCAAAACTTCCATTTCATTTTTTGTTGCTCTTTGCAAGAGCGAAATTTCTTGCACTTGCTCTTGTAATTTTGATATGTCATGTTGCCATTCTTCGTCTTCATGAGTCATAGTATAGCCTTATAAAGGCTTAATGGGCGTTGAATTATTTTTAGGGGCCATTTTATAATCTAATACTGATATCTATTCTACAATATGCCCCTAGAATCAATTCAACTTGATTATTCAAACAAGGTTTATGCAATTCGGAAAAAAAATACACACCTTTTACTTGATTTTGAGGTGCTCGATATTTAAATTGAATTATCTCTCTAATTGGGGATCTTCAATATCTAAAATTCAGCTCTGTAGTAGCCCTCTGAAGCTTCTTTCAAATTCCATAGGTCTGATCTGATTTGGATTCTTCAAGACAAAGTTATTTCCAATCTCCCACAATGACCAAATTTTGGAATGGTTCAGTAGAGTGAACTTGTACGACTTGCCACATGTCACTATTTCATCCTTTGGCTCTAACATCGATAGCCCAGAAAGTACAGTCTGTGTACTTGTGGCCACTTTTTACAGCACTTCAATCCGATGCTCAGAGAGAGAGTTATGAATATTTTTCCACGATCCCCTCTTTGAGATGAAATTCTGGAGCTTGAAAAAGCACTACCTTCCACAGATCATATCTCTGAACATATTGTGAACCAAGATCTGAAATATTTTGACGCGTTTCCTCAGGATTTCGTCTTCGCACCCTAAAAATTTCAGATTCTTAACCTTCGTAGAAAAACATTTATAGTGCAAATGCCAAGATGACTTGTTTAGGAGCCTGAAAAAAGACCTAACGTCCACAGATCATATCTCTGAAAATATTGTGAACCAAGCTCTGAACGTTTTTGATGATGTTCCTCAGGATTTCAGCTTCACACCCTAAAAATTTCAGCTTCTAAAGCTCTGTAGAAAAAACGTTATAGCGAAAATGCCACGATGACCTATTTGGAGCAGTGAAACCCTAGAATCCAAAGCTCTTATACCAAATGTTGTGAAACCAGCTCGAAAAATAGAAGAAAAGAGTTATAAACACCTTTAATAAGCCACTTCGAGGGGGCAACCTCCAGTACATTACATGAATGAACAATTCTTGGATGATACAATTTACAAAACCTCCTTTCTATATATAGGAGTCCATGGGGCCATAATGTAATCCTAGTGGGCCACAATGTAATCCTAGCCGACCTAACAATAATAATTTAAGGGCACAATAATAAAAAAATGGGGGTTACAAGGGTACAATAATAACAATAAGGGGGTTACACTAACAACAATAAGCGGCTATACTAGTAATATAGGGACCTAACAGAATGAATATTTTAACCATGAAACATAGATGAATTTGTGAGTTTTAAGCATGAAAATAAGCCTAGATAACACTGTACCACAATGTATAATAGAGAAATAACATCACACATAAGTTTTATACAACAGGCATAATGAAGCAGTTCACCCCTCTTGGGCTACATCTGCTGGTCCAACTCCTAATGACATGTCCCTCTTTGTAATTATGCTCAAAATTGAAAATACATGTGTTTACAAGCCTCTAATGGTTGTTTTCTATGCGCCAGTGGCTCTAGAATGCTCAAATTAATCTAGGTAGACTCTTATTTCACTCAAAATTGGTCGAAAATTGACCTCCCAAGGATTTTTCCTAATCTCAACTAGAAATCCTCCACTAGTTGTGGAGAGCTGTAGTTAGTTTGGCAAAAATCCTGAAATTTAGGCCAGATGCTAAACTCCCATCAGTATTAACTGCCACATTAACTTTGTGGTTAGGGGAGGGGTGGTCACAAGCCGACCCCCCTTACCCCACGGTCATGGTTTTAAACTCTGCATATAAATGAGGCGTGGAACCCAAAATGGACATGGTTCCACCTAACCTCCGCCACTCCCGATGGAACTGACATATGAACAAATTCAAGTTTTAATTACTATCGGTTAAGGTTATACAATCGTCATAACAAATGTCATGACTATGTGCATGTGATGAGTATCGGAGTTAAAGCCGTCGCGGAACCATTGGAGCAATGTTTGATAACCATCGACAAACCACACGGTAACCGCGTCATGTGAATAGGATTATGGTGTTAATGTTTGTGGGCGAAGAATGTAACAAATATTGTTGTGGTTTATGAAACTGTGATATGTGACCATATTTTTTGGGCGCCCGGCGGTCCCCCCCCAATTTTCCAATCAATAAAATTTAAGTTCATGCGGTAAACCATATGGGTAAGAACTACGTGGTAAATAGGATGGTGAAGACCCTTGTGTGCACACCAAAGGTCACAAGGTCGAAATCCCCCGACTCCACCAAAATTTTACACTAACCTCCTGGGGACACATGGCAGCCTTTGGGCTTGCCATGTGTCACCCATCCAACGGTGCCAATAAAACATGTACATCTCCATCCAACGGTCCATAAATAGCCATGTGGCATGATTCGATTGGATTTGAGAAAAGGGAATATTCCCAATATATGCCACCTACTGACTGTACCTGCATGCTGACTAGGCATCCCAGTCACTCCTGTCACAAAACTTTTCGCTGTTTAGGAAAACGAACAGAATGCAATATCTTCCTCATACGACATCGATTTTTCGAACCATTCACAGCGTCAGAATCACAACTACGAGACCTTTCCAGTCACTTAGGTTCAATACAGTTTCGAGCACTTTCAATTTTGAGCAAAACACATGATCTCTTGATCACACCTCCCCATTGGGAAGCTTTTAGACCCCAAAAGACTTTAATTACCTGTTCAAAATATGATGGTACAACTCCCTCACTTTTTTAACTTCCATCCACCTTACCTTACTTGGTTTTCTGTCCTTGAGCCCAATTCGAATATAATCGACACTTCCCCTCTTAGAAGTGTGTGTCCTCCTGTCAAGGATGGTATCCTCCTTGAGCTCATTCATAAATTATGGCGAGAAATATTATATAGATGGTAGCTGAACATCCCTCCCTTGATCATCAATCAAAGGAGGCTAATACAAATGTAAATTTTTCACATTGACAATGGAATACATTTGCATATATGAAGGCAAGTCAAGTTGAAATGCATTATTACCAACTTTTTTGATGATCTTCAATGTACCACAGTAAATGGGCTTGAGCTTTTTACCTTCTCCTTGCATCCTTTCTTTGCTTATGTGCAACCATACCTCATATCCTTCTTGAAACTTGTGCTCAACTGTATGTTTGTCCTGCCTCTCCTTGTATTTGATTTGCCTCTTCTCAAGTTGTTCTTGAACTTGTTGATGAATGATCTGAATTTTCTCAATGAACTTTTGATCCTTTTCAATATCACTATGCCCATCAATTGCAACATCCTTTTCAAAGATGAAGTCTAATGGTGATTTCGGCAAAGACCCAAAGCAGGCTTCAAAATGTGAAGTGCTTGTAGAAGAGTGCTTTTCCCAGTTGTAAATGTGTTGAATGCAATGCATTTTTTCATCCCACAACTTGGGATGTTTTCTGCAATATCCTCTCAATAGATGCACAATGGTTCTGTTCACCACCTCGGTTTGGCCATTAGTTTGCGGATGAAAATCAATAATATTTTTCAACTTTGTGTCCATCATCTTCCAAAGATTGAACCAAAAATTCCCAATGAACCTGGAATCCCTGTCACTAACAATAGAAGTTGAAAATCCATAATGAACCCATACATGTTGAAAATTAAGTTTAGCAGTTTGTTCAATAGTAATGGTTTTATTACATGGCATAGGTATACACATTTTACTAAATTATCCACAACTACATAAAGATAATCATGTTGTTTTATTGACATAGGTAGACCTCCAACAAAGTCCATGGAGACACTCTCCCATGGCATTGATGGTACTGGTAGTGGCATCTACAACCCAAGCTTCCTATTTCTATTTTTTCTTGTTGCACACATACAAAAACCTCTTAGAAAACGTGACAACTATCTATCATGTGAGGCCAATATAAATACCTCTGTAGATGCGCCATTGTTTTTCTTACCCCAAAGTGTCCAGCAATAAGAGACGAATGAGCCTCTCTCATGACACTAAGCCTCTCTCCTTGTGGTATACATAGCTTGCCCAAATGAAACAAAAAATTGTTATGCATGTGATAATCATTTTCCTCAACTTGATTCCCTTCACTCAAACTAGCATACACATCTTGAAAATCAACATCAGATGCATAATGTTCTAAGTAACTGTCATGTACAATAGAATCATTTCTAAGTAAAGTAGAAGCACTTATAATTGACCTTGAAAGCATATCAGGAACTTTCTTGAAAATACCTTTCTTGTACCTTATAGCCAAGTGAAATTTTTGAAGAAATCCCATCCACTTGAAATGTCGTGATTGCTGCAATTTTGTTGGAGACTGCAAGTACTATAATGGTTGGTGATTGGTATGTATAATCATCTCTACCCATCAATTAGTGTTTCCGCTTCTTGACACTTTTTAGCAACGCATACAACTCTTTGTCATATGTAGGATAATTAGTTACAACACCATTAAATGTTTCAAAATGAAAAGTAATAGGTTTACCATGCTGCAAAAGTATTGCGCCCATGGCATAATCACTAGCATCGGTTTGTATCTGAATGGTTGTCTCAAATTTGGTAATGCAAGGACCAGAGCTGAATTGATCTTGTATTTTAAAGCTTCAAAATCTTGCTGCAATTTGCCTCCGCATTGTAATCCTTTCTTCCCACTTGTCACTGCATGCATTGGAGCTGCTATGGCAGAAAAGTTAGCAATAAACTTTCTCCAACACTGAGTTGCGCCTAAAAAATTTCTTACCTTGGTTACTGTTTTGGGAGTGGGCCAATTCACAATGGGTTCCACTTTAGAAGGATAAATTCTCAACTCACCTCCTCCTACAATGTGTCCCAAATAAACCAGAGAAGTCTTTCCAAATTCACACTTTGACATCTTAAGAAATAATTTCTCTTTCTTCAAATCATCAAGTACCATTTTCACATGCAAGACATGGTCTTCTGTTGTTTTTCTTAAAATTAGTATATCATCTAAATACACAATCACAAAGTCATCAAGAAATGGACACAAAACATTATCCATAACATGCATGAAATTTTCTGGTGCATTACACAAACCAAACAGCATAACCAACCACTCAAAGAGTCCTTGTTTGGTTTTGAATGCAGTCTTCCATATATCACTTTCTGCAATTCTTACTTGATGATATCCACTTCGTAAATTTAACTTAGTGAACAACTTTGCTTCTTTCAGCTAATCAAGAAAATTTTCTATCCTTGGGAGTGGGTATCAATTCTTTATTGTTATCTTGTTCAAAGCTCTGAAGTCTACACACATGCGCCAAGTCCCATCTTTCTTCGGAATCAAGAGTATGGGCGAACCACATAGCGAAGTGCTTGGCATTATGAGTCCCTTGTCCAACATGTCCTTGATTTTCCTCTATATTTCAGCATTCTACATTATCAACATCTGATACATGTCGATGTTTGGAAGAGGAAAATATTGTTGCAACTGAATCTCATGTTGAATCTCCTTTTTTGGAGGCAATCCTTCTGGCTCCTGAAACATCTCATGATGTGCATGAACTACATCATATAAATCTGATTTCAACCTAGGATCAAAATCCTCAAATTATTCATGATTAACATCAGCTTTAGGATTAATCATTATAAGAACAAAATCCTTGAATTGTAATATTCCCAAATTTTCACATTATATTTGGAATGTTAGATTCCTTGATTTTCATAATGAATTAAGTAAATAAAAGGGTGGAGGGACCCAAAATCCTCAATATGAATAAATGTCCACTTTGTGTGTGTGAATGTGGAATAATATAGCCTAGATCTGCATAACAAGCTAGTTGAGCAACTACGAATGTGAATGAAATTGGAGAACCTATCTCATTAATGATATAGATCATGGAGGTTGACATAGTTAACTAAGATCTTGAAAGGATCAAACAAGGGGATGATTCAGTCAACTAATATCTTGAAGATGTCAAATATCATGGGAAATTCATGATAAAGTGATGGAGGACATTATTCCAACAAGGCACACTTGATAGAAGGTGTACATTGCACCTAGACATGATGGTTGATTTGGTCAAACAACACAATCCAACTTGGAGGATCTTTTCCACATGTGACATCATAGTCTAGATGAGGGTCAAGTCTTGGGAAGGCTCAAATGTTATATAAATAATATGAAGGCAAGGATGACGGAATGCTGATTATTCTTGATGTAAGATCTTTTTAGATATGGAATTGTCATGTAACATTCCACTGCTTTCTTGGGCTGTTTAGCAGACATTACAGGTGCTGTTTAGCACAGGGTGTTCCTGGTCGGGAATCCCACCTCTTTCTTAGAGTATCTCTAGAAATATGTTTGCACTTCATTATACATCAGGCTTTAAGTGCCACATCTCCTTTTCCTACTTTCTGCAGAACACTCATATTCAGAAATTGTAGATTTCTGAAGATCGGTTTGGAAGGAGGAATTTGTCTTTAGTACTTTAGCTGGAGAATTGGTGAGGGTTTATTCCTATCACCTTGGGCTTAAATATTAGCTTCCCAGAGCTTCATTTCAGATCTGGCATCAGGCCAAAATTTATTGACCTCCTAGCAGCAACACTCCCTTCAGGAATAATGTTGTTCATTTTGCAGATCTAAAATGAGGAAGGAAGTTGCTAGTATTTCAGCTAGCAATCCTGTGAGGGATCATTCCCTCACATTTCCATCAGTATTACCATCAGCCTGGAGTTTATTGCAGTAATTTTCAGTAGGCAGAAGGCCTCTCTTTCCCTCATAGAACATTTTCTAGAGGAAGTTGTGTTGAAACAGTTGCAATCATCATTGGAGGATTGAGAAGCTAGATCTAGATCTTCTAGCTCATAAATCTGAGGAGGGGATTAACCCTTCAAGCATAGATCTAATCTGATATCATATTTTAGCCATCTATTTTTCAGATCTATCTTTAGATCTATATTTTCCTACAGATCAAGGATCAAATCCTAGGGAGGTTATTTTCCAAAGTTTCAGATCTGGAAAATCCTTTCTGGGTTATCTTGGGAATCCATCACATTGGCCAGATCTTGAATCTTGACATCATCTGAGCTCTAGATTTGAGTAGATCTACATTTTCCTTTTTAGCCTGCAACTATATGTTCATATTCTGCTGAAGGGACATCGCAGTATTTTCTTCAGTGCCTCTCTAGTTACGTTGTACCTATTGTAGCTTGTTTTTTGGGTACTTCTAAACCATCTCTTTGGCTAGATCTGCTCATATTTTGTACATGGTGTAATTGATTCTTCTTCAATCTAATAAAATGGCTCAGCTTCTCTGTAAATTCTGATGTTTTCTTAAGATTTATTGTTTATCTTGTTGTAAGTTCTTATATTGTGTGAAGTATTAATGTATTTTCCCATTTGGGATATTACAGTGGTATCCGAGCATGATCTTTGGCTCAGCTTGTGGACACTTCATATTTTGCATCAAAAGAAGAAGTAGATAGATGAGATCTATCATGGAGGAAGAAAATTCTGCCACTTATTTATGTAGATCTATGCAAGATCTCTCCAAGGAGGTCTATCAAGTGAAAGAGGAAAGGCAAAAAGAATATCTAAGAAGAATATGTGATGAGGAAGGCCCCAGCACTTCCTATCAGCAAAGAATAAAACCAGAGAATCCTATATCTCCTCATAGATCCACTATGCCCACTTTCTTTGAAGAAGGTAAATGGTGTAGAAATGAAGGAATGAATGAACCTGAGACTCATGAGACTCAGTCTATATCTCAAAGAGTAAAAAGAACAATATAGAGCATTCAAGGAGAAACTAACTCTCCAAAAATTCTTCAAGATCAAAGAAGAAAGAGGATCCTATAGCAAAAATTGAAGGAAGAGGCACAATAGATTCTATTTGCCTACATTTGATGGATCCTCCTCAAGAAATGTTAAGGCTTGGAGAAGAGAGTTAGATGCATTTTTCAGACTACATCCTGTAGCTGAAGAAGAGGCTGTTCAAATTGTAGCACTTCATCTTTCAGATGAAGCCAATGATTGGTGGTTTTGTCAAGTTGAGAAATAAGTGTGATGTGAAGAAGACAGAGATGTGCCACAAAGAGACATTTCCTAAGGAGGAGGATGCCAATCTTGTCACTTTGGACAAGAAGTCACTACATTCACCACCAGCTGCAGAAGTACTTGCATTCAGAGAAGAGACTTTTGCATCTTTGCAAGATAGTCTTGAGATCTTGACACATAGAGTCCCATGCATGATTCAGGAGATGCATGAGGAGGAGGAGGAGAATGCCAGCGCTGATACACTTGAAGAAGAGCAACCATCACTCTTACCAGCAGTTGGAGGCACTATTGTCCCAGTTGGAGGAACTCTTGTGTTCTGTCAAGAGGTTCCCACATATGATTTGATCCAAGGTGTGCATACACTTTCATCACCTATTGTTTCAGTAGACCTTATTGAAGCTTATGGGGACATGCCATCATGACCAATGCATGACCAAGGGTTAGAACATAGTGTTGATTTGAAGCAACAACATATCATAGCACAGAGGACCCTTGATCTAATCAAGGAGGAGATGAAAAGCTATCCCAGTTTTTCATGGATGAACTACATTCAACCTCTTGAGTTGGAGTGTAGAGTTTCAGAAGAAGGGATGAGCATAATATTTTGTACAATGACTGGTTATGAGATCAGTATTGTATTTTTCTTTGAGACAATTTATGTATTACTTTGCAGATCTATAGCACTGTCACTTAGAAGCAGTGATAATTATGAGGCCACATTATTATTGGAGCATTCTGAAAGTAGCTTCACTCATGAAGCAATGCAGGAAAAGATGATGAATGGTAGACATCTAGATATGAGAAATTTTTTTTCCTTGCTTGATGAAACTTGCTCAATGAGCATCTCACAGCTCAAAGAGAAACTTCTACCTATAGTAGATCCAAAACCTCATTGGTTTTGGAAGGCCATGGATGAGAAGAAGGTCTCATTAAGAGATCTCATTGGAGGTGCACTTCAACATTTCATGGACTGTAAATTTCTTCATCAGTATGGGGAAGATGGTATTCTACAAAGGGAGGATACCATGATTATGCAGCACATCACTCATCTTCCATATTGGGGTGAGTGGATAAGGAAGATAAGCAAGGGGTTGCATAACCACTTGCAGATTTACATGGGTCATCAAGCTTGGTTACATTGGTTTTCCTTGGGAGATTCTTGAGGCACCTATTTCCTTTATCCATGCCTTGAGGAACACTTATGAAATGAATAAGGAGGCATGGTTGTAGTTGCTATTCTTGGGTGAGTATGGTTACCACTCAATAGCTCATGATTTTATGATTCATGCCTTGTGTATCAATGATAGTATGCAGCAAAAGGAGGCATGTTTAATTTTGTTTCACTTGAGAGAGATTGGCCACCACATGACATCTCCTATGTCTATGTGTTTTGTCTTGGGTAAATCTTGGCATGATGCTCTCATGATGTGCATTGATGATGTTTCTTTGCGTTGGGTTGATGTGACATTCCATATGTCCATTAGTATGTTCTTACTTCATGATGCACATGAGGGGGAGAGAAATCAGCAAGATCTCTTGTTTCTTTGGTTGCTTTTGGGGGAGTTTCGCTTGTCCATCTTACATGGAGGATATGGAGGATGGTAGCAAAGGGCCTTACTCCACTAGTTGCTATTAGGAGAATATGGTTTGACATCTTTGTCTACCCATATAGATCCTTCCCTTCTTATTTTTCATAACATTAGAATGATGCTTGGATCCAACAAGGCCAACAAGGCTAAGTATGAGAGCATATCAATGCTCAATCAAATTCATGAAACATGGGATGGAGAGATGTATTGTGTGATGGAGCTTTTCCTTTGTGAAGAGAGCCACCTTATTTTATGCACCTCATGCATTGATGATGATGTTGGGCATCATATGGTTGTCACTTGGTACTTCATGATGGAAGGAGGACATCTAACCATACAATTAGAGGTCATTATTTATGTTTTTAAAAATACAACGTTGGAACCAAATATACATAACCCATTGCAGAAAATGGAGGAAGCCTTCCTTATGTGGATGCCATTTGGAGGGGAATAGATGGCTTTGCATCTACTTTTGAAGTTGCTGGAGGAAAAGCAACATTTTTCCCCGGGGGGGAGACTGTAATATTCCCAATTTTTCACATCATATTTGGAATGTTAGTGTCCTTGATTTTCTTAATGAATTAAGTAAACAAAAGGGTGGAGGGACCCACAATCCTCAATATGAATAAATATCCACTTTGTGTGTGTGAATGTGAATTAATTTAGCCTAGATCTGCATAACAAGGTAGTTGAGCAACTACTAATATGAATGAAATTGGAGAACCTGTCTCATTAATGAGATAGATAATAGAGGTTGACACAACCAACTAAGATCTTGAAAGGATCAAACAGAGGGATGATTTAGTCAACTAAGATCTTGAATATGTAAAATATCATGGGACATTCATCATAAAGTGATGGAGGATGTTGTGACAACAGGGCACACTTGATGGAAGGTGTACATTGCACCTAGACATGATGGTTGATTTGGTCAAACAACACAGTCCAACTTGGAGGATCTTGTCCACATGTGACAGCGCAGTCTAGATGAGGGCCAAGGCTTGGGAAGGCTCAAATTTTATATAAATAAGATGAAGGAAAGGATGAGGGAATGATGATTATTCTTGATGTAAGATCTTTTCAGATCTAGAATTGTCATGTGACTTTCCACTGCTTTCTTGGGTTGTTTAGCAGAGATTGCAAGTGTTGTTTAGCACAGGGTGTTATTGGTCAAGAATCCCACCTCTTTCTTAGAGTAGCTATAGAAAGGGTTTTGTACTTCATTATACATCAAGCTTTAAGTGCCACATCTCCTTTTCCTACTTTCTGCAGAACACTCATATTTAGAAATTGCAGATTTCCGAAGATCAGTTTGGAAGGAGGAAGTTGTCTTCAGTACTTCAGTTGGAGAACTGGTGAGGGTTTATTCCTATCACCTTGGGCTTAAGGATCAGCTTCCCAGAGCTTCATTGCAGATCTGGCATCAGGCCAAAATTTATTGACCTCCTAGCAGCAGTATTCCATTCAGGAATAACGTTGTTCATTTTGCAGATCTAAAAGGAGGAAGGAAGTTGCTAGTATTTCAGCTAGCAATCCTGTGAGGGATCATTCCCTCACATTTCCATCAGTATTACCATCAACTTGGATTTTATTAAAACATTTTTCAGTAGGAAGAAGGCCTCTCTTTCCCTCACAGCATAGTTTCTACAGGTAGTTGTGTTGCAACAGCTACAATCGTCATTGGAGGATTGAGAAGCTAGATCTAGAGCTTCTAGCTCATAGATCTGAGGAAGGGATTGGCCCTTCAAGCATAGATCTAATCTGATATCATATTTTAGCCATATATTTGTCAGATCTAGCTTCAGATCTGTATTTCCCAGCAGATCAAGGATCAAATCCTAGGGAGGTGATTTTCCAAAGTTGCATATTTGGAAAATCCTTTTTGGGTTATCTTGGGAATCCATCACATCGGCCAGATCTTGAATCTTGGCATCATCTAAGCTCCAGATTTGAGTAGATCTACATTTTAATTTTCAGCCTGCAACTATATGTTCATATTCTGCTGAAGGGACACCGTAGTATTTTCTTCAGTGCCTCTCCAGTTACATTGTACCTGTTGTAGTTGTTTTCTGGGTACTTCTAGAACATCTCTTTGGCTAGATATGCTCATATTTTGTACATGGTGTAACTGATTCTTCTCCAATCTAATAAAATGGCTCACCTTCTCTATAAATTATGATGTTGTCTTAAGATTTATTTTTTATATTCCTGTAGGTTCTTATATTGTGTGAAGTATTACTGCGTTTTCCCTTTTGGGATATGACATGAATTCACCAGCCTTTTTACCTGTCCAACATTTACCATTGCAAAATTTGTCTTCTTGCGATGTGCTCTAACAATGAAATCCTTTCCATATTTGAATAAATGGTATTTGTTCTCATGGGGATGGAAGATCGCTTTCTTATCATACAAGTAAGGTCTTCCCAACACAATACATATAATATCAAGTGGAACCACATCTAATTCAACTGTGTCAACAAAATGTGCAGTTATTGCAAAGCACAATATGCACTTCTTTGAAACCTGTAAATTTGCATCCTTACAAATCCATCCAAGTAGATATGGTTTTGGATGTGGAATGGTCTATAGATTAAGTTTCTTGAACAAGTCTTTAGAGATTAAGTTTTCTTGTGACCCACAGTCAAATAGTGTGTCAATATTGGTATGTTTGAATATGGCCCTCACATGAAACAGTTCAATTCTCTCTTCTTCATTTGGAGCTTGTATGTGACAGTTTGTTGTATTAGTATTGGGTTTTTCTTCAATTTATTTCCCCTTCATGTTATTCAATCCCATGGATCTAATTTTAGATTCATCTCCTAAATCCTCTCTTAAATCAGGTTGAGTTGTAGCTGCATTTTTATTCTTCCCTTTGTTATTGTTATACTTGGGTCTCTTTTTAGGATGTAATTTCCAACAATTTTTCTCTTCATGGCCTTCTCTTGAAAAATGTTTACAAACCACTTTCTCTCCCTCTTTCTTGATAGATGCATTCTTTTTTCCCTTACCTTTTTAGGTCTTCTCTTTGTTTTCCCCTTTAAAAGGTTTCTTCCTACTCTCATCAGTAATGTTTTTCCCTCTAGCTTCTAGATGTGTGGCTTGAACACAAACTTCATCTAAGATTATATGGTTAAACATGAGAATAGTATGTTTTAAATAGATATGTAAGCCTCATATGTACTTGAGAAAAGTATCTTGGCTCTACAAATCTACCCCTAATAAGAAATCTCTTCTCCTAAATTCTTGGGTGTATTCTTTTACATTTTGTCCTTTCAATTTTCTAAAGTTTTCCCAGTTCATTATGGCTTTCTGCATGTGAGCTAATGGATAAAATTGTTGTTTTATTGTAGTAATGAAATTAGTCCATTAAAGAATAATATTACCATGCTTCTTGATCTCCTCCTTTGTCTTGGCTTCCCACCAAACAAGTGTTGCACCTTCCATCCTCAATGAAGCTATTTGGATTTTGGTATCATCATCATGAAGATTATGAATTCTCAAATAGACCTCCAATTGCCTAATCCAATTATCAATATTTTCTGCATTGACTTCACCGTTAAACATTGGCAATTCAAAATTAACATCAAGTTTTAGAAAAGGACTTTTACCAGTGTTATTTGACTTGTGTGACTGGTGTACTGAAGATGAAGTAGAGGATGATGATGATGAGGGTGAGGATGGTGACTTTCCACTGTCTCCATTTCATCCATTACCCTTCTTTGATTTATCTTCATCATTGTGACCTCCTGATGATCCTTAACCTTACTTGTGAAGTTTGGATCCTTCTCCTTCTAGTCTCTCATTCCTTTCTTGATAAAGGACTCTCACCATCTCAGTCATGTCAAGGAATGCTTTCCTGAACACTCTTTCTTCTTCTTTGAGATCCACCTTTTCATGGATTTCTTCTTCCTCTGTAGGCATGATTAATGCTTCTTCTGCTTATTTTGGAGGTGATATAGGTGGTGGAGAATGTGGCAATCTTGCCCTCCTTTACTATGGCTCACTTTGAGAACCTCTTACTTCCACCAATTTTCCTTCTCCTCTCTTAAGCTTGAGCCTAGTAAGCATGTGAACACTTGTAAACAGTTAAAAATTATTTGCACACAAAAACACTAGATATTAAACTCTAGCTCTGATACCAACCTCATCTGAAAGGAGTGTATTATTTTTTTGTTCTAAGTTTCCTTTCAGCATTAAACACATGCACAATTTGTCTCCATTTGTTTTCTTAAGGAATGAGTATTTTAACCATGAAAAATAGATGAATTTGTGAGTTTTAAGCATGAAAATAAGCCTAAATAACATTGTACAATAGTGTATAATAGAGAAATAACATCACACATAAGTTTTACACAACAAACATTATGAGGCAGTTCACCCCTCCTGGGATACATCTGCTAGTCCAGCTCCTAATGGCATGTCCCTCTTTTTCATTATGCTAAAAATTGAAAATACATGTGTTTAAAAGCCTATAATGGTTTTTTTCTCTACACCAGTGGCTCCAGAATGCTCAAATTAGTCTAGGTAGACTCTTGTTCCACCCAAAATTGGTTGCAAATTGACCTCCCAAGGCTTTTTCCCAATCTCAGCTAGAAATCCTCCACTAATTGTGGAGAACTGCAGTTAATTTGGAAAAAATACTGATATTTAGGTTCGATGCTAAACTCCCACCAGTATAAACCACCGCATTAACTTTGTGGTTAGGGGAGGGGTGGTCACAAGCCGGCCCCCCTTACCCCGTGGTCACGGTTTTAAATTTCACATATAAATGAGGCGTGGAATTCAGAATGAACGTGGTTCCACCTAACCTCTGCCACTCCCGAAGGAACTGACATGTGAACACATTCAAGTTTTAATTACCACCATTTAAGTTTATACAACCGTCGCAACAAATGTCACGACTGCGTGCATGTGATGAGTATCAGAGTTAAAGCCGTCGTGGAACCATCGGAGCAATGTTTGATAACCGTCAACAAACCACATTGTAACTGTACCATGTGAATAGGAGTATGGTGTTAATGTCTGCGGGTGGAGAATGTAATAATTGTTGTCGTGGTTTATGAAACTGTGATATGTGACCATCTCTATTGGGCCGCCATCAAGTTGGGACTGCTGGCGGTCCCCCCTCCAATTTTCCAATCAGTAAACTTTAAGTTCATCTGGCAAACCATATGGGTAAGAACTACATGGTAGCCTGGATGGTGAAGACCCCTGTGCATGTGTGGGAGTGTGGAATTGAACCCCCCCCCCAACTCCACCAAAATTTTACACTAACCTCTTGGGGACATGTGGTAGCCTCCGGGCTTGCCACATGTCACCCATCAAACAATGCCAATAAAACACCTACATCTCCATCCAACAGTCCATAAACAGTGACGTGGCATGATTCGTTTGGATTTGAGAAAAGGGAATATTCCCAGTATATGCTTCCTGCTGGCTGTACCTTCATGCTGACTAGGTATCCCAGTCTCTCCTGTCACAAAAATTTTAGATGTTTAGGAAAACGAACAAAACACGATACCTTCCTCATATGACATCAGTTTTTTGAACCGTTTGCGGCACCGAAATCACAATGACGAGACCTTTCCATTCACTCAGTTTTTGTACAGTTTCGAGCTCTTTCAAATTTGAGAAAAAAACATGATCTCTTGATCATTAATAATAGTTTGTGTGTTTGCAAGATTAAAACTGAGTTGATTATATTTTTTATGTATATGCAAACAAACCTTGATCCTGCATTCACCTCCCTGTAATATGCAACATATTCCTATACCAATTGGGATTCTTGCACCAGTTTACTATGGGCTTCCCGCACTCTGAAGAGTTTCTGCACCACGCATCAAATTCTTGCACCATGCATCAAGTTCCTACACCACACTCACATTCCTACACTAGATTCAAGGAATGCTTAGACAACTTTAATTAATAAAATCAAGAGGACATTACTTAGATTACAATTTGAATAGAAGTTCGAGGATATTTTTGGAAGTAATTGTTCTTCAACATCACACTTAGTTCACTAGTAGAATTAGATTGAGAAAAGAGGGGCCACTTACCAAAAAAATCCCTCATGTACGAAATTCAACTCCTCTATTAAACATTCAGTTGCACTAGAACCAAATCCGATTTTATCCATGGAAAACTGTTATGATTTATAATTTGTTCCTCTTGTATTTTGATTGACTTATTAATAGCCCGATTTGTAATTTCAATATCTATATAAACTCATATATCTCTTGGAGCCAGGAAGAAGAGGAGGAGACATACCCAATGTAGCATTACGCGAACATAGTTAATCTGCGGATCACTCCCTTTGTGTGTTGGAGTCTGATATTTTCTTGCATGATGTAAAGAATGAGATTTCAAAGATTAATCATGGAATTTAAAGCTAATCTTTGTTAAGTTATTTTATTAGTTTTATGATTTTAATCTTTGTTTGAACTAGATCATTGACAGAGGGTACGAGCTGGCTGGGTTGGCTTCCAAACCAGTTCGACACCACTCTAAATTTTTCAGGATTAGGTTGGATTGCGTTTAATTTTTCATTTACTGTGTGGGAAGTGTGTGTAAGATCAAATCATCATATTTATTTATTTTCAATCTCTTTCCTTCTCTAAAATTAATGTCATTTGATTTTTTGTGTGAAAGTGATATTGGAAAATTGTTCTTGTAATTTAAAAATATTTCTTTATATCGAATATTAGATCAGATTGTGTGTCATGGTATGCCCCTATACTTGTTTTGTATTCAAAGCGTTGACTTATGCTTTGATACCTTGCCTCTACAAGCTTTGAATGCCCAATTCAAATCTTTTAAATTTCTTTAGATCCGACGAAGGCCATATATTACTTAGGTAGAGGCCACATATATATTTCTGTCATTTGAAATTGTGATTCATGTATATCACAGAGTAGACATCAATGAAAGTAAATTAAAAAAAGTTTGAGATCGATAATGCTTCTCCCACATTATGGTTGCCATCAAATTTTTGTTCATCTTCCCAAGAAAGATTTATTTTTGTTACAAAGGGACAAACAAGTCGAGATATTTTATGTTGGATAAATTTCTTTCATAGATTTGTTTACACATTAAATTTACTTGCCAAGTTTTAATTTCTTGAAAATGATTTTGTTACATAGAGATAGATGAGGCGGAATTAGTGTAGACTAGTTAAATATAAAATATATATAAACAAATAATTATAGAATAACAAAATAGATAAAAATGATTTCTAATGGATATTTCCGGAGTGGAACTGTGTAATCTTTGAGATTCAACAAAAGATATAGAATATATAGCTAAATACAAAATATTAAAAAAACATATTTCAAAAAGTATAAATTATCGGGTTTTGACCAAAAATATAGAATATATAGTGAAATAGTTAAATATAATTAAATATAAAGTTAAATAGTTAAAAATAGTTTAATAGTTTAAAAAATGTATTCTAAAAAGGATAAATTATGGGATTCCCGCCAAAAAAAATATTTCGGTATGAATTGTGGCTTTAGTAGACAATTTTGTTAAAAAAACACTAAAAGAAATAGTAAAATATAAAATATATATACATAGTTATATATAAATATAGATAGTTAAATTTAAATATCAAATATATATAGACATTTATTTTAATAAAAATTCCATATATTAAGTGATTTCAATAAAAGTAAAAAATTAGAAATAACATATTAAAAAATTATTAAATATCATGCTAATAAATATTGTGGAACATATATAAAAGTAAAATAATATTAACAAATTGTCTACATAGAATTTTTTATTAATTTCTTGATTTTTCCTTAGGAGGTCCCTTTTGGACTGAAATTTCCTCTAGTGAATACACTCACTCATTTAAAGAGAGGTGTTAACTTTTCATCTATTCAATGTGGGATATATATCCCATATCAAACAAAAATATATCAAAAGTGTATGAGTCTAAGCTTTTGGCCAATTCATAAAATTCTTATGCTAGCGTATTGAGGAGTATGCCTTTTGAAATGCCAAATGTCAAATGGGTGCTTATGATAAATGCCAAGTGTACCTCTTGATATCCACATGTCTTAAAAGCATTTGATTCATTAAGAGGATATCTCTCATCCATTACACATGCCAATAATGAAATAATGCTACGGTGTTGATTGTCCAAACACTATATGTTGACAATTGTGAATGCTTAATTGATTTAATCCTAGTAATAAATGAAGTGGATTCGCTAATAGATTATATGAAATTATCACCAAGGTAGAAACTGTTGATAGTGATCCATATTAAGTGGTTCATCAGTGATGGATTTTATAGTAAGGAAAGGCAGAATGTCAAGGAATTAAAATTGATGCAATTGATCATGGTCTACGCAAAACAATGTGTGGAGCTTGTGGAGAAAATTATGCTTCTAATGACTTTTGGATCTATTATGATATGTGTGAGAGACATTTCCATGGAAAATTTGTAAATATAATAGTCTCGATTGTTGTTGAATTGATAGAGGGTGTTGTTAATTTTTCCTCTACTCATCATGGGTATTTCATGCAAATCAATATGATATTGTCAACACATTATTTTAGCACTTTGGGCCAAAGATCAAGCACTTTGTAGCGAGAGGATTTGAAGGAATTATGTCAAGTATTAATATGTCACAATTCAAACACAACAAAATAAATGACTAAGTGGCAGAAAAGCAAAGGCACACGCAGTTAAGGTAATCACCAAATATGAAAACGTAGTCAACACCTACAACAGGATTGAAACATTGAGTCTCTCCAATTTACCAGTATTCTTAGATATGATTCGATTTTACCAAGTGTCTAGCTAAAACCCTAATGCATCAGTTTTGTGTATTGAGGATGGAGTTGTTATGTCAGCAATAGGTGTGACACTCACACATATATCTCATTACCATGACTGATCACAAGGAGCACCAAGTGGAGAATCTATGTGTTAAGTGTCAAGTTTTGACCACCTAGATGTTAAGGACAAGTGTGAGGGTCAAATGAAGAACACCTGGAAGTGTTAACTGGTGTCGAAAATTTTCAAATCATATCACTCAAAATTACCCTGGATGTGGAGGGAAATCTCTTAGGTAACCTCTAACCACTTTGAGATTGAAAGTTGGTCCTTCAATTTGGATAGGGATTTCTCATCAACTTTGCTACTCTAGGTCACAACAACAATAGGTCTTTAATATGATCGATGGCCAGATTTAATGTGTAAGAGTGATATATTGGGTTGGAAAGAGAGAAATATACCATTAGGCATGGAGTCGTATTAAAAACTGACACAAGACCTTTAAAGCTTGGTGAAAAGGAGCAATTTCCATCAAAGGCCTACAATCAACAATTTCTAGACATCAATTCATTCATAGCATGAAAATATGAAGAGGAGTACATTCAGAGTTTAAAACATAGCAACAATATGAGGAATTATGTATAAACCCATCAGTTGAAAGATGAATATATAAATATGAGATATGGAGCACTCTCACATGAATTTTACATTTCCTTTGCAATTCAGATCAGAAGATACATGTATAATGATAAATAAGGAAGGAAATACAACCTTGATTTACATACCACAATTGCTAAAGAGGAACCCTTGAAACAAAAACCCTTCTACTTCTAGTCCAAGAGGTATTTCATTAATTTCCAATAAACACAGTTACAATATATTTTTTCTCTCAAATTCCAACTACGATCTATTACAATTCCTCTAATTTATACAAAAACTATATAAGTGTTGAGATCCACAATTTCTAGAAAGTTGTTAATGCAAAATACTGAAAATATAAACATATCCTACCAAGATATGAAAGAAATGGATTTAAAAACCTCCTTATCCATCTTTAGTTTGTTGTTAGGTCAAATTGATGAGGTGGTTTTCCAACTGAAAGTTGATTGGGTGTTTTTCTAAAAACATTAAAAAAAAAAAATCTGGTGAATTTCTGAAAAATAGACTTCAAAGATCCATTCGAATCTCTCAAACCCTGATAGTTGTGTAAAAACTAAAATAAGCTTTTATTAAAGGGTACATTCTTGAAAAAAACATCTTTTATTTTCAAAAATTCATTTCCAGATGTTTGTAAACATCGCTTGAAGTTATGATCTTTTATAGGAAAAACAATCTTAAAAAACATAATTTTGTCAAGTAAAAAAAAGCATGCTTTGGCACCTTTTCCGTTGGACTATTGAGTTTGTATATGTTAAACACACGCATGGTAAACAAAAACACATAGGAAATATGATAAAGATAAGTGTGAGTTGTTGTTCTATTAAACATAAATATGCACATGTATAATACATTAGGCGACCCTTGGTTTCCCATTCCAAGTGGTCTCTTGGACTCCATTTGTCCATTCGCCTTCCACACCTACCCATAGAGGATTAGGTGTCCAACATTCTCCCCCTTAATCCAAAGGGGTTTGTGTGAGTCCAAGAAGAGAGTTGTATTACAAATCTGCAAAGTATGCATGGCAGCACTTAGGCTGAATGAGCTCTCTGAAATGGCATAAAGAGGTGGTTTAAGGATGACCACCAACACTAGAACACTTAGTGCAGTTCCCAGAACTCTTCCAAATCTGGCAAGAAGCCGAGGTATTCTTCTAGAGGAAGTGTCCCTCATATTTTGAAGAGGGATACCTTTAACCTAGAATAAGGGAGGTCTACAACCTGCGATGGTTTAAGGATGACCACCAACTCTGGAATGCTTGATGCATTTCCTGGAACTCTTCCAAAACTACCAAGAAGTTGAAGTCTTCTGCTAGAGGAAGTGTTATGAATTATTTGAAGAGGAAGAATATCAACCTCGAATAGATGGTTTAAGGATGTTGAGCAACCAAAGGTATGCTCATGGGCATATGCGTCTCTAGCTACAACTCCGAATCTGGAATGACAAGTTGTGGCTCAGGCTCGCTTGAATTGATGTGTCTATGGCTATAAATCTGAATCTGGAATGATATATTGTGGCTCAGGCTAGCTTGAACTGTTGTGTCTCTGGATACAAGTATGAATCTGGAATGACAGGTTGTGGCTTAGGCTTGCTTAATGTGGCTTTGAAGCTTGTCGATGACCACCATTTCCCCCCTGTCACATACAAGGTGAGATGATGGAAAAATATCAACTGCAAGATTGTTTAATATTCTAGAACAAGTTCTGACATATGACTTAAACATATTCTTGGTTGTTGATGCCCATTTCCAAGAAGCGATCCATCCAAGATGAATCTTTGTTCTTGCAGGAGGCTTGTTTCTGAAGCATCTGTATGAAGAATGGGTGTGCTGACCACAGTTCTTGCATGGGTGAATATCGAAACAATGATATTTCATATGGCTAACTTGATCACAGTGTTGAAATTTTAAAATATGTTGTTGTTGTTGTGGAAGAGGAGCATAATATGGAATAGTTGTAGGTGAGCTATCATGAAGAAATCTGGCACTCTGAGATTTGATGGGCTTGGAGTAGTCCGTAATATGAAATGACACATCCTTTTCATATCCAAGGCCTATTTTGTGCTTGTTATGGAAATGCTCTTCCCAAGGTCTGATGATGGGCTTGGGAGGTGTAGGCTGAATTTCGACACCTACATGTAAATTTTCTCTTAAAATAGGCACTGAATGTGAATCGACTGCAACATTATTGAATTGCTGCTTATAGGATTCTGTTTCAATTTTCTAAACAGAAACAAGTTCAGAATGATGAATTCACTGCTATAATTCTGTTTGTTGAAGCTAAGATTCAAGCTACAAAAATTCAATCTTCTCATGGGAATTTTGGACATGACTTAATGTCAAAAAGAGAGGCTTTTCTGATTTTAAACATCCCATCAAAAGTGGAATGTATCAAAGTATTCAGTAACTCTGATGCTTCATGAACTTTGGCCATAACAATTTGCAATAGTTCTTAAGAAAAATAACTGAATTCTCCCCCACAAATGACTACTTTAAATTTCCAAAAAAATCATTGCCTTCTATCTGATAACCATCAAACTAAGCCAATGTGAATAGAATACATACAATACAGACTCTCCATACTTAGTCTTCATACACATCACTGAACATATATATGAACCAAATCATAAGTGTATGAAATCACAGGCCAACACATATTTAAAAATCCATTCTAATTAGCGCACACACTTCAATACACACTTCAATTAATCACTGCTCACAATTCCACTTTGAATGGAACCAAATACATGAACCTAATAAATTTTGGTCTTCAATTCAAATCTCAACACACGATAATTCAATTTAAAATGCACAACAAACCACGATACCTCCAACAAATAGAGTTTTAACGTGGAAGGGTGCTAGTGTAGGAGAGGTTATCAGAGAATGGAGCATATGATATTGATGCAAAACTGGCACATGGTCTTGAACAATCTTCAACACACCATTCCAATGATACTTCGCAGATATAAACCACAGTGACAAGCCAGTTTCCAAGCAATTCGAACTGTATTATTACTTTAATACAACACATACCATTGCACTCTTGGAAAAAAGGAGGTCCACACACAATTCAAAATATTAGCCTCAAATAATGCATGTCCTCAAAGAGAACAATAACCCACGACCATTAAAAGAACTCAAGGAAACATACCATTGACAACAACGATTATTCTTCAAGAAACAATCTTCAGCGCATTTGACATGGGACTATACTTGAAGAAAATATGTGTGTGAATAGGTGTTCAAAATTCTCATAAACCTAAATATGGAATTCTCTTTGAAAAACAGAGATTGAGGTAAAACCCTGTATACAATCATAGCACACCTTCTGCTTTCAAGCATTTTTAGTTCGAATTGCAGTCAGGAGCATACCACCATCGTACTATTGTTCTATTAGAGAACAAGGAAATTAAAGTGTAATCTGCATGTATTTTGTTTGGATAAAGGTTAAATAATTCTGTAGCTGGTATTGGATTGGGGAGGAGCGATGTTGGAGGGTCGAGAGGACAGTGTGAAGGAGAGTTGTTGGAGGGTGTAAAGGAGGAGTCTAGGTGTACTGGGAAACAAACCAGACTTGTTGAGAGGTTGGGAAGAGGTACGTATGCACAGAGAAATGTGAGGCCACTGGAGCCACAGCTACAGACTCTACTACTCTTTTGGCTTGGCATGCTCGAAAATTTTCGGCAATCACATAACTGTTGCTCGAAACTTTCTTGACTTTGAAAAACGAGAGTGTAATGCTCAAACCATCAATTTAGTTCATATTGCAAACTTTCTAATGATAATTTTCAGGCTGCAATGAGTTAGCATTATTTAATCATGAATTCGATGGCTTGATCAAAGATAAAAGGCCCAGCCTCAAGTGAAAGAAACCACAATAGAGAGCAACGTAACACAAAAATTGAAAAGGACTTGAATTTGGAAACAATGGCCAATGTGCAGAGTGTAGAGCAAGGGTTTCGACGATAGAGGTATGCCAATGGTCTAAGTTGGGATCTTTGTACTTAACTTGCGAGTAAGGGTTGGAAAGCCATGTGACCAAGCTGCAAGTTCGATGATATTCAATGGGGAGAAAAAGAAGTGTGAGGACTGCGTATGGAGGGGAGTAACATTGGTGCAACACTAAGATAGTAGCATGGACTAACACGCAAGATTGGTGTATTATATACACAGTCACAAAACCATAATACAACACTTCGACCCCATGAAATTCACACCACAACTCGACTCCCACTATGATCGATTCTCCTACAACAATCTTGACAACAATCCATTCAACGCGTATCAAATAGAGTATAAACCGGTGAACGCAACGATATAGTGGAGTCGGTTATACATTTTTTAACAATATGGGCAGGGCACGGAAGGATGCTATGACCGGGGAGAGGTAATCGGTTTCCAAACTAGAAAAATCTCTGACACACATAGAAACGGTCCTGCAAGAATGGTAGGAAAATGACAGAGATGTAGGTAGAGCGCCGAGAGGATAGAATCACCAGCAAAGACTGCACATTTTCTATTTTGGAATGTAGACAATGCAAAGAATGCATTTATAATTTTGTTGATTCGAGCAAGGCCAACAATAGCCTGCTCTGATACCATGTTAAACACACGCATGGTAAACACACACATAGGAAATAGGAAAGATGATAAAGATAAGCGTGATTTGTTGTTCTATTAACTATAAAGATGCATATATATAATACATCAGGTGACCTTTGGTTTCCCATTCCAAGTGGTCTCTTGAACTCCATTTGTCCATTTTCCTTCCACACCTACCCATAGAGGATTAGGTATCCAACAGTGTCATCAACTTGTATTCTTTCCATATCTTTGAATGATTGAAGTTGAGGACAAAACTTCCCACTGATATCTTGCAATAACTTTCTAAAATCCCATGTTTTTTCATCATGTTTAAAATAGTAACCTTGTCGTGGACATAGGATTGATTCACCAAAACAAGACTCTAGAGTCTAGTGCATGAATCGAGTCTAGTGTGTCAATCCATCTCGAATTTGCTTTATCATGACCAATACCCCTTATTGTTGCCTCAAAAAAATTATTTGCTCTAGTCACGAACAAATTAATTATCAACACTCTGTCAAAATGTTTTCAAAAAGAACATAACAGATTAACTCTCAGCAATGTTAAAAAAAAATTATTTAAGTTTTTTTTTTCCTCCTCTAACAAAAAGTCTACATTATTGGTTACATTATTGGTTTATGTTGGCTTGAATATTTGGTTGAATTAGTTGTTGAAATAAACTTAAAGGTTAGAGCTCATTGAGCTTAATATTTTTAGTTTTTATAAAAATAACTAAGAGCTCTACATCAGCTGTATTAAATCAACATTGACAATATATCTACCAACACATCTAATTTTTTTTGAAAATTTTAAATAAGTGACCGAAACCACTACCCCTAAAATCATTATCTTAAAACTAAACTATGATAAAAATAATTATGTTATGTTTTATTACTATAAAATGTAACATTTTAAGTTTAATTAAATTTTATAATTTTAATATAAATTCAATATGAAACATTTATAAATAAATTGATCCAAATTATAATTATATTTCTTCCTTTTATATTAACATCCAATTTAAAATTTATTTTATAAATTATTCAAAATAAATTATAATTGTTCTACATTTTAGATTATCTTTAATCAATAAAAAAATATTCTAAACATTTGGAAGTTTAGAGTGTAAACTTATGATTACAGAGAAACTCCAAAATTTACAATAATTACATTAAAATATTAATTATATTTATAAATGATTAAAAAATATGTTTTTAAATTATACTAATTTTATAGTTAAATTATAAATTGTAGATTACTTTTGAATATAAGAGATGTTATAAATAATGTAAAGTAATGTCCTATAAACATTTTTATTTTGCCAAAATAAAATAAAAATAATTTTATGTTAAACATTTTTACTCAATTGAAATAAACTAAAATAATAAGATAAAATAACTTTGGCCAAATTACAAGTGATTTTTTAGCTTTAGGTTTATGAGAGCTCATGGTATTCATGGCATTCATGTGGAATATAGACTATTTAAAGGAGGAAATTAAACGAGCTTAGATCCATTTAACTTCAAATCTACCGAGTACCTAAAAGAATCAAATTTCATGAGATGAAACCTCTTTAAAAGTGAAAAGAGATTTGATCCATCAACATAGCAATTTTTCAAATCAAAAATCAAACATATAATCATCTCAAAACTCACAAAACTTAACAAACTATATGTTAGCCACCCATAAATTATGTCATATCAAGTGGTGGCTAAATGATTTTGGATAGCCTTCAAGAAACAATTTCATTGCTAAAAATTGTTGATGCTTGAAGTCTTTTGATAATATCCTATCCTTTGGATAATCGTCACTGCTTTTCCCCCTTTTCAACTCAGAAATTTTGTTGTCATTACATGAAGAAAAACTGCTACAAAATCCCATTTTTTTCCCTTCCTTCCACCACAAAACTAACCTTCATTTTTACCCCTTTTACCCCCATAAATCCCTCATTTTCATGTTTTTCCCCTTTCCCCTTCATCAAAATCCCTTGGATAAAGTTTAAGACCCTTTCTTAGCCTTATCGAAACCCTCAAACGCCTTTGAAAATCATTGAAAATATATAAAAATCACATTTTTTGTATATTATAGACCTAAGCCCCCTTGGGCTAAGTCTTTAACCCTTCCCCTCCATACGCCTTGGTGCTAGGATTGAGTGCCAGCCTTCCAAGCGCTTATCACATCGCTCGATCGCGATTAGCCCTTCCTCCATAAACCTCGGTCATATGATTTTCCATATAACCCACGGCCCCGCAGACGGGTGCCAAACTGTATTGAAAATCAATATTCCGCCCCCAAAGTATAACCCTTTGTTTATATTAATTTGTCGGCTTTTTATTATTTCCTAAAGTTTCCACCAGTGCAAAGTTTCGTTCGCTCTCCACCATCGATCTAATCTGGAGATCGACGATGCATAGTCTATCACCCTGGTGGTCCCTTCCAGCCACTTACCATTGCAAAACCGGGCGGAATTCAGCGCACCGCTTTTGAGAGCGGGGCGGTTTTTTCTATTTCTCAACGATTCCATACACCGGCCGACACGTGTCTTGGGCCCATTCTCAAATACTGCCCTCATCGCGTGGTAAATATCAGACATGGACCCGACGCGATATTGACGTCCACCGTCCGATCTGAAGCCTCTCATCGGACATTGATCGCTCTCCGAAGATGCTCGTGCAATAACCAGGGTACGACACAGTGTTAAAAGAATCTTTGCCATCGATCTGATTTGCAGATCAACGGCCCACACTCCATTGCCTCGGTCCCCTTGTCCACAGCAGCAACCGATGATCCCTTCGCCACTTCAGCGTCCACGTGGCACATTTTAATTAGGGCGGGTCTCCATGGTTTCTCTGACTAGACAGCAAATCCGGACCCGGGAACTTTATTTAGCATGGTTTAATTAAAGGTTTAATGTCCGGGCACATTTATAAGGTTTATTGGCACCTGTTCTCCATCGTTGATCGCGTGGGCCGATCTCATCAGACGGCCCACATTTGTCCGGAACCCCGAACATAATTTTCGACCATTTTTCTCCAAAACAAAGGTTTTAAACCTTTTTTCCATTTTTATTTTATTTTTTTGAATAATGTGACCCCTTCACATTATTTATTCACCTCTGCTCCTGACCTTCAATCTCTGCATGATCGACAGCTCCTATTCAAATTCTTCTTCTACCTTTCCTTTGATCCCCTCTTATCAATATCAACCATTGGATGATGCCATCCAACAACCATGCTCCCTCCACGTGTCTTCTGAAGCAGTAAACCTATACATGCAGGATTTTATAATAGTTTTTTGTATTTTGCAGGGTTTAAAGGTTTTTTCCGCTATATCTGAAGAAAATTTGAAAGCAGAGGGTGACAATCCTCCTGATTTTGATTTATCAAAAGAAATCACTTGCAGGTTTCAAAGCCACGTTTCACCGATGTTTCATGAGGCATTGATGCCATATCACCCCTGCGCAACCCTGCACACCAGAAAAACATAGTGAATCAAGCACAGTCAAAGAATATCAGTGTAGAAAACAATAACACACCAGAACAGAAGATTGAAGACAAATTTTTGGGGATTACGCCTAAAAATGGTTTATCAAAATCCTAATCCCCAATTAAAACATAGTTAAAAGAAAAATAACAAAGGTTCATCAGACAAAAAGCAAACGATGCCACATCAGGGGCTAATTAAATCCCCTAGCCACCACAGAAGCCACCTATAGCCTCAAAGCAATCAAAAGAAGGTCGAAGTTATTACCAGACCAGGAGGTATTTTGCATCAATACAGCTGAACAATTATTTCAACCAAAGGAACTTATTGTAAGCTGTCAGCAGAAGTTATTAAAAGGATAATGAGGAACCTTGAAGTCAACAAATTATTTCCAGCAAACCTAATAGTTAATATAAATGATTTAATACAGAGGACACCTATATAAGCTTCTTCTTTGAGCCCCCAAAGGCCGAGAAGCCATTTAAGTTTGTATTAATTATCTTTAGAGATATTTTATCAGAGTCCACCTCCTCATTTCTTCTACAAATACTTCTGTAGAATAAGAGAAGTTGTTGGTTGGTTGATCACTAGTTGTTATATTGGAACTCTCTGAAATAATACATAGTCTGTTGAAGTTGGAGAAGAAATTGAAGTCTTGGAAGCCCTGGTGCTGTTGTTGCATTCTTGTAACTGAGAAGGCTCTATCATTGGATCCATGAGCTTGGATGTTGGTGAAGTATTCTGAACTGTTTAATGTTTTCTCCTGTTTTTATTCTGTTCCATAATTTTTTACTACAGTAGGTTGAAATTTTTAGGCTAAGAAATGACTCCTAGAAGCACCTTAGACCTTTTCATCCTTCAATGTTTCATGTTTTCTTCTGCTGAAGTATTTTAGAGTCTTTAATCTCTCTCTTTAGTCTTCATGCTTGTTTATTTCCTTAATAGTCCGAATAGTTGGTTTCAATATGATTTGTGGTTTTCCCTGCTTGTCTGCTACCACTTAAAAACTGTTATTGAAGTCTCCCTTTGAAGTCTTTTGTTTACAGTGAGTCAAGGAGGTCTGTTCTAATCTTGCCTTTTGTCCTTGCTTGAACAGTTGGCTTAAAGGTCATTATAATTGTGATCATAGATGAATTTAGGTGTTCCCTCTTGTATGACTGCAATTATCAGTAAATATTTTATGTTTTCTAAATCATTTGAAATAAAATATTTGAGGAAATAGGTTGTTCCCCGAATCTTAGATTTCATTTTAAAAGTTGTTTTGAAATCATTGTTTGCTTAAAGGTGTGATTTGTAGAATTCATGGTTAGCCCTGTCTATCAAATGGCTTTTTATTGTTCAAATTGTGTTTTGAAATTCCCTTTGTTGAGAATGTAAATTCTCTTTCCAAATCATTGATGTCCATCTCATTCCAAAAACCAAAGGATCCTGTGGCCAAGTTAGATTTTCCCTCTGATATCCCATATCCATTGATAAGTTTTTCATGACCTATTTTTGACTCTATTGCCCAATGAAGCTACTACTTCCTCTTTCTACCTATCTTTCCTAGACCTTTCATATTCTGCTGTATCAATTCAACCAAACAAACAATCAAATACTTGCACTTAACAACTAGTCTAAAATCCATACTCTAAGCACACAGGATAAACATTTGCAAACAAACATTTGAGAGATCCCTCTCTGAGAAAAGGAGGACTAGATCCTATAACTCTAAAGATTGGTTCTGATGTTGCCTTGTCTTTTGATTTTCCAAACTATCAAAACACGGGACACCAACATAATGGCGACCACGGTGGGACATTGAGTAAAATTTTCAAAACAAAACACTCACTTTCCTGTATAACATAAGTAACCTTATTCAAGCACTACCAAGCATAATGGTGATCATGATAGGACTTATTTTGAATCAGTGACAAACTAAGTGACCCTTAGGATTCTCATAAAACCTTATCAAACCTTGAAGGAATCAGTTACCAAGCCATAAGAGTGAACTCTGTATGTTTAAACACCTTAGCTAAGTGTTAAATCAGATTTAGGACACTCTCATAACCTATAAGACCGAAATAACTCAGAAAAACCAAAAAAACATTTTAGTTTGGCTTCACAATACGCATGGTAGTGGAACCATCCAATATTTTTCTTCATAAAAGTTAAAACGTTTCCACCTGGCGACTCCACTAGCCCCAGTAGGCCTATTACTCATCTAGGTCTCCAGGTCTCTTTAGGACTGTGTTAAACAACCTTGAAGAAGTTTAAGAGCCTAGTCCCATACTAGATAAGACATCGTGAGAGGTAAAAACTTCCAAAAAACAGTCCTTAAAACTCTAACCTCTCTCATTTTTCAAAAACAGTCTGGCTCTACATAGGATCGACACTAGATCCCATCCAGGCCCAAATCCTCCTTTAATATTTTACAATCCAGAGAGAATTATGTGGCATACTTCTAACTCTAGAGAATCAGCTGCTAATAGGAGCCTCTTAAGAACAAATTCCATCCCTGAAAACCTTTTTTTCTTAGAGGATTCACACTTTGATTTATGTCATACAAAGAACATCTTTAGGACCAGATCTCAAGGTGATTTAAACAAGGCTGATCTTAAATTTGTCGATTTTCAACAGAGCTTTAGTAGAGAAGCTTCACCTTCTACTCCTCCTGATTGCCAGCTTTTTCATCACTTTAGCCTTTTCCATAACAAATCTGCTCAAAATCAGTTTGTTGGCCCAAGTGTTTCTTCCACTCCAATCTATACTACCACTATGCAAAACACTCCTGTTCAGCCCACTTTTACTCTTGTAAATCCACCTTTATTTCCATCCATGGCAACATGGTATGCCCCATTAGTGTTACCACAACCTCTACTTCCCTTACCAAATGATTACCAATCCAAAATCCCTCACTTCACTGGAAAAGAGTCTACAACAACTCAAGATCATGTAGATAGGATGGAAGATGCATTTGATTACATGGAGATAGAAGAAGAAACTGTGAAGATGGGGATATTCACCCAAATTTTAGGAGGAGATGTAAAGAAATGGTTTAAAAACTTACCTCCTAATAGCATAAATGATCTCCCTACCTTGCATCAAACATTTATCAACAAATGGGAACTCAAAAATAATCCTCTCCAAATACTAGCAGAGTATAGCAACCTCAAGAGAAATCAAGGGGACAATGTTCATGATTGCTCTACTAGGTTTAATAGTGTTTAGAAATTCCCTTCCACCTCACATGAAACCTCCTCAAGGCATGGCCTTGGTAAGGTATCCCAAAGGCCTTGATGTTGAAATGACTTATCAGTTAAGGGGGAGGGATTACTCAACCTTAGAAGATATGCAGAAAGGAGCTGTGAGCATAGAAGAAAACATAATTGAGAAAAGAAATAGGTTGAAATTAGAGAAGAGGGTAACTTATCAAGATTATCTACTACCCTCAGCCTCGACTTCAGAAACAAAAATTGACAACCTAGTGAAGGTGATGGAGAGGATGCTTGAAAAGATCAATTTGAATGAGAGAGTGCCACCAAGAGAACCTCAAAATAACCAAAACAGAAATAGAAATCAGAATTATAGAAGAGAAAACAATAAAGACAAATAGAAGGAAAATGACCAACAAATTAGACCTCCCTTCCAACAAAACTATGTAGATCAATATGAAGAAGATAGGGAGTTGGAAAGGTTGGGAGAATCTCATGTAAAATTGATTGGATCGGATAGTGGGGATGATGTTTTCCTCACTGAGGAAGAACAAGATTTTTTCTCTTATGATCAAAATACAAACACCTATGAAGATTCTAATGACTATAGATTGGGTTTTGAAAATGCAATCATGGAGGTGCACAAACAATACGATCTTAGGAGCAAGGGGAACATAGAAAATTCAAAGAATAAGAACACTGATACTGCTGTCAAGAAAAACACAGAAGATCAGCCCAAAAAGACAGTAGAGAAAACCAACATTTTGGCCAAGAAACCAAACTTAAACAAAGACAAAAATATTCAGCCAAATGTTGAACAGAGTACCCCTAGCACTTCAGCTAGTGGTCCTAATAAAACTGTCCCAATTACCAGTCCAAACAAGTTCAACAAATCAAAATTGCTGAAAGGAATTCAATTGAAAAAACAGATGTAAATATGAACAAGTAAATTGTTCCTTTCAGCCTTGAGGGAGAGATTGCTAAGATAAAAATTACCATTCCCCTAGCTGAACTAGTAACCCAAGAAGTGTACAAAAACCAAATTTTGAAAGCTTTGAACTTAGGAGGTGATAATGACACCTTGAACTTGACTGATGACAAGCCTGAGTTGTTGTTTGGTCCAGAAGTTGAAGGAAAATACCAAGAAGGGGTTGTCCCTCCCTTCTATGTTAGCTTGAACATTCACGAGAAAATTCTACACAATGCCATGTTAGATTCGGGAGCTTCACACAATCTAATGCCCAAGGTAGTAATGGAAATATTAGGCTTAGAAATTACTAAAACATACAAAGACTTGTATTCCTTTGACTCAAGCAGAGTCAAATGTTTTGGTTTAATCAAAGATTTATGTGTTAACTTATCCCAAATCCATGCTAAGAGTTTAGTCATGGACATAGTTGTAGCTGACATTCCCCCTAAGTATGGCATGCTCTTATCAAGATCTTGGGGAGCCAAACTTCAAGGAAGCCTTCAAATGGAAATGTCTTATGCCACCATCCCTGTTTTTAACCAAAACAGAAGATTATACAGGGAATCTCACATGAAGTACATGGTGAGCAACATAGACAAACCAATCAACTCTCCAATATATTCAATTCAATCGAGTTTAGATTCCTTTATCTTATATAATGAAGATGAAATCACCCAACAAGATAAGGAAAACATGTACCAAATTAGTTCACCAAAACAATCAAATCTTCCCTCGAAACAAATTCAAAACATTGACAATCAACAGCAACAAGAAAATGAAAATGAGTCAAATATACTTTGGACAATAAAATTTTATGGATCTTGTAATAAAACAAGTGCAGGGGCAGGTGTTTGGATTCAAAATACGAATCAAATTTTTTCATATAAATTAGATTTCCCGTGCACTAACAATATTGCTGAGTATGAAGCACTTCTCCTAGGCTTACAATTGCTTAAACAATTAGAAGCCCAAAAGATATCCATCTTAGGAGATTCTGAACTTATCATAAAACAAATCAAAGGGGAATACTCAGCTAGGAATCCAAGGCTTAGGGAATATCGAAACACTGCCCTTGATTTATTGAAAACCTTCGAAAAATATGAACTCATTTTCATCCCTAGAGCACTGAATCATCTAGCAAATGAACTCGCCTTCAATGCCAGCAACTGCCAAGTACCTGAGACAAATCAACAGCTCAGCGTGAAGGTAAAACACAAGCCTACTATGCCTTATAAAAAAGATCACTGGCAAGTGTTTGACTCTGACAAACACATAGATGATTTCTTAAAATCAGAAAATGATTTCAGCATACCAATAGCAAGATCCAGCCAAAAAGAAAACTGTTTGTATATTGAACAAATTCCAGAAGTTGAAATGACATATTCTGCTGATATAAATCATTATGAGAATCCTGTTGAAGCAGAGATAATTGACAATGCAGACCAAGAAGACTTGGAAGTTTTACAATGCAAAAAATGATAAAATTCCAAGAGGTCTCACACCTTTAGAACAACTTTTTGATTTTAACGATGTAGCCAAGGAACTGAGAATGGAGCCTATGGAAACGAATGTAGAAGAACATAACATAGGCAGTCTAGTAGAACCCAAGATGATTAAACTATCCAGCACCCTCCCAGCTCACATAAAATTGCAATACATAGAGATGTTCAAAGAGTTTAAAGATGTGTTTTCTTGGGGATACAAAGACTTAAAATCATATGATACCAGCATCATTCAGCACAAAATCCCTCTTAGAGAAAATCAAAATCCTTTAAAAAAAAAAATTGAGGAGAATAAACCCTCTCTTACTACCTTTAGTTAAGGTAGAAATTGAAAAAATTCATCATGCTGGGATCATAGTACCCATTAGATTTTCAGAATGGGTATCAAACTTAGTTTCTGTCAGAAAGAAAACAAGGGAAATCAGGCTCTGTATTGACTTCAGAAATTTAAATAGAGCCTCTTTAAAAGACAACTACCCCTTACCCAAGATGGACCATATACTTAAAAGAGTGGTTGGGTCAAGAAGGATATCCCTCTTAGATGGGTTCTCAGGTTACAACCAGGTGTTAGTGCTCCCAAGTGATCAAATCAAAATTTCTTTTACCACACCTTGGGGCACCTTTATGTATGTCAAAATGCCTTTCGGATTAATGAATGCAGGGGCCACCTTCCAAAGGGCCATGAACATAGCCTTTTTTGAAGACATTGGCTATTTCATAATCATTTACCTTGATGAAATAACCATTTTCTCAAAAACTGATGAAGAAAATTTGATTCACCTAAGAAAAGTTTTTGAGAAGTATAGAAAATTTGGCTTGTCATTGAATCCCAAGAAGACACTCTTTGGTCTCTAAGAAGGTAAACTTCTTGGACATATAATTTTGAAAGAGGGAATCAAAATAGACCCTACAAGGATAGATGGCATATTGCAGATCAGCCATCCAGGAAGCCTCAAAGAGTTGCAATCATTCATCGGAAAGATTAATTTTCTGAGGAGGTTTATCCCTAATCTTGCTGAGCTATTAAAAACATTAAAAACATGCTTAAGAAAGATGTTGGTGTAAATGGACTTTACCAGCTAAACAATCATTCGAACTGGTCAAACAATTTCTCACTCAAACACTAGTCTTGATTAGTCCAGATTTCACCAAAGAATTTTATATCTTTTCTTTCGCATCTGAGCATACAATAGCTGCAGTATTACTTCAAAAGAATGACTTGGGGCAAGAACAACCAATATATTTCTTTAGTAGGGCCTTAAGGGATTCTCCTCTCAAATATAACATCATGGAGAAGCAAGCCTTAGCATTAGTGAAAGATTTAAAAGACTTTAGGGTCTATATTTTACACTCTCACATAATTTCTTTTGTTCCACATACTATTGTCAAGGACATTCTAAGTCAAGACCCTGATGGTAAAAGGGGAAAATGGATTGCAACTATTCCTGAGTATGACTTAGAGATCAGGCCCACCAAACTAGTTAAAGGGTAAGGATTAGCAAAAATTATGGTTGAGTCTAACTTCCAAGAACTAGACATGAATATGGTAGATGTGTTGGAAGAAATAGAAGAATCTACTGCTCCTTTTATTGAAGAAACATTTCTAAATTCTCCTTGGTATGCTGACATTATTTATGTGATTTTATATTTAAATTCCCCTCCTTCTTTGTCTAAAACTAAAGATATATTTTTGAAACAAAAATCTGTGAGTTTTTGCATCTTAGATGGGGTATTATATTGGAAAAATGTTGTTGGAATTTTGCTTAAATGTTTACTTGAAGATGATGCAGGAAAAATCATGCATGAGTTGCATGACGGAGAATGTGGAGGACACCTCTACTGGAAGGCCATAGCAAACAAAATTCTTAGATCAGGTTACTATTGGCCTACCCTTTTCCCAGACACTCAGAAGTTGGTCATGTCTTGCCATAAGTGTCAAATCTTTGATGGCAAAATAAAACTTCTTCCCTTACCCTTACATCCTATCAGAGTTGAGGCACCTTTTCAACAATGGGGGCTGGACTTCATTGGAGAAATCCACCCATCCTCCTCAGCTAAACATAAGTGGATCTTCACGGCCACTGACTTCTTTACCAAGTGGATAGAAGCTATACCCTCCAGAAATGCTAATGACTCTGTCATTATCAAGTTTCTTGAAACAAATATCCTATCTAGATTTGGTTGTCCTAGAAAAATCATAACAGACAATGCTGCTGCTTTTAAATCTAAAAATATGGTTGACTTCTGTTACAAATGCCACATAATCTAGGGCCATTCCACTGATTACTATCCCCAGGGAAATGGATTAGTTGAATCTTCCAACAAGAACCTCATCAATATGATTAAAAAACTGTTGGAACAAAATCAGAAATCATGGCATAGTAAACTGGTTCATGCCTTATGGGCTGGTAGGTTAACTACAAATAAATCAATAAATATGTCCCCTTATCAGCTAGTTTATGGCATGGATGCAGTATTTCCCACTTCGTTTGGAGTGCCAGTCATGAAGCTCCTTCAAGAATTGCAGGTTGAAGAGAATGATATGTAGAGGAGAATCAATCAAACCATCCATTTACATCAGACCATAGACGAAAACCCTCGGGTGATTCAGTGAGTATGGGCGACCACCCATCTCTTCCCTTGGTGGATCCATTTAGGATTCACAAGTTGCAGTTTATTGATTTTTAGTTTTTTTTTTAGGCCAATTGCAGCATTATTGTAGATCTATTTGGGGCCATTACTTCTGCCATTTCCAGTTTGTTGTGCCAAATTTTTTTTAATTAATAAAATAAGGCTTAGATCTTCTGCATGTTTACATTGTATATTATTCATTTGTAGATTCTATTTTCCATTTTTTCCATAATATTGGAGTTTATGTTATGAAAATTATTATGATGTTAACAACTTACATTTTTGAAGCTATTTTACATGACAATCCTTTGTTTATGGATGAAAACGTATCTAAAGTATTTTTGTGTTAATATTTTAAGCCTGTTCCAAATTTTTGGTGTTTAGGTCATTAAAAATGGTAATTCCATAACCACTCTGAATGATATTTAGGTCAAGGAAAAATTTTAGCAAACCCATATATGTCATATAAAACCTCTTATGCAAAGAAGTTTTAATCTCAGCAATGGCAGAAGTTGAATTACCTGCTATCAAAATATCATCTACATAGAGTACTATGATCAACAAGGAGTCAATTTTCTTCAACAAATAAACATTGGAATCAGATTTGGAGTGTACAAAATTTTGAGATAACAAATAGGAATCCCTATTTGCATACCATGCTCTAGGTGCTTCCTTTCTAGGTGCCTGCTTGAGGCCATATAGATACTTCTTTATTTTTCATACTAGAGATGAATTTTTCACATATCCCTGAGGCTACTCCATGTATATTTTATCCTCAAGATCACCATGAAGAAATACATCCTTCACATCCATATGATGCACCTCCTATCCTCCTGTTGTGGCAATGGAGAGAGTTAGACGAATGGAATCCATTTTTTCCATTATATAAAGAGTCTCATCATAGTCAGCACGATGTACATGTTGAAAACCTTTTGCCACCAACCATGCCTTATATCAACTAATTTGAACATCTGCTGCTTTCTTGGTCTGGTAAACCCACTTTCACCTGACAAGTTTATTGTCGAAAGGTAGTGGAACTAGGTCCTAAGTATGATTCTCAATGAGAGAGTTGTATTCCTCATTCAAAATTTCTTCCCATTCAGGATTCCCAACTGCACTTGCATAAGTATGTGGATTAGATGCATGCACCATATAAGAATGCATGGGCATGCAAGGCTCCATAGCTAAGAGTGCTTGTGGAGCTTCCTCAAACTAAGGGATAGTGGCAAGATAATATAAGAGATCACTCATGTTGTGTCATTTTTATGTTGAAGGTGGTCGATAAGCTTCCGAACTACATGAGGAAGTATTATCTTGATGTTAGAAAATTGGTGGTCCAACGGGTGTCACAGACAAAAACTCATCTAGATCAAAATTATAATATGATATATCAAATGAATACTAATCAATTAACAGTGAGGGAAACTTTGTAATAGGTTCATATGGTGAGGGAAATCCTTAATGTTTTCCGTACAGGAAAATATTAAGGTTCATACACTAAGCCAATCATTGGTTTGGCTTAATGTTTGCAACATTTCTTAACCATGAGGAGGAGGGACCTGAAGAAAAAACCTTAAGAGTAATGGCGAAAACCATAACAGTGACAACATCTGATCCATCGGTGGTGGCATGGAGGTTCCTGCAAGGCTGAAGTAGTACTTGGCATATGGGGCCACATGTGGCAGACAAGTGTTGGCTCCAGGCTGCAGGATCGAGACGCCTCAGATATCGTACCTCTACAAACGAAGGGTAAGGGGGTTTTTACAGTTTTAATGTACATAACTCATCCATTTTTTTTTTCTTTAGTTTTTTCAAGGGTTGTAGGCTAGCAGTTTAGGCCGACAGGTGCACGCGCCTGACGGGAAGGAGATCAGGAAAATAGAAATAGTTGTGGCCAACAAAGAGGATACCATGCAACCATGGTCAACGGATCGAAAAAGGTGGAGGTGGATCCCAAGCTAGGGGATATCATAACCATGTGGGGTTTGGAATTCACAGACTAGAATTTTAAGTAGTTCATTGGTCTAGCTGGAATGAGTGCTTGGCTCTCTGGAGGCTCAGGAGAAGAGAGGAAGCAGGGAGGGGATTTGTTTTTCCTATAGGCATTAGAGGAAATTTCAGCCTAAAAATGCCCATGGAATTTTCATGTAATTTCCATTTCATAATATATAAACCATTCAAAATCCTTTAAATTTAAAAAGAGGTACATGTAAATATTTTGGAGGGAAAAGAAGAAAAACTACTTCTTTTTACTTGTATTTTTAGCTTATCTCCTTATGGGTTTACCCAAAGTTCAAGTGTAGACACTCATTGGATGTAGAATTAAATTCCAAATCCAATGAGTACCAATTATGCATACTTTTGAGAAGACCCACACTGATAAAAAGTGAATATACATTAAAAAATTTGTTGAACACGTTTTTTTAACGTATCTTCAATTTTTATCAATGTGGGTTTTCTCAAAAATATGCATAATGGGTACTCGTTGGATGTGGAATTTAATTTTGCATCCAACAAGTGTCTACACTTGAAATTTGGGTCAAAAGATAAGGATTTAAGCTAAAAATACAAGTAAAAAAAAGTATTTCTTTTCTTTTACCTCCAAAATTTATAACTCTTATTTTATTAGTTTAACTATTATTTTATTATTTTCCTTAGGAAGCCAATTTTAGGCTGAAAATTTCCTCTAGTGAAACCTTAAATGGTATGGACAAAGGGACCCCGCTGCCGATAGAGAACCCAATGAGAATATAGGAAACTATTATTTTCTCTATTGCAGAAGCAGGGCTTCAGCCGGTAAGTGGTAAGTTTCACGATTTGCACTACTATGTTTACCTGATAGGGGGGCTTGAGGACATTGTAGCTAGTTGTGGATATCTGAAGAAACAGGGTTTGAAATCTTGTTTGGGATGGGAATTGTCCTCCTCAGATGTGACCAAGGGTGGGGTGGTGGAGGGTCTGGTGTCGCGTAGACCCCCAAGGAATCCAGGTGAGGATGAAAAGAGTCTATAAGTTTTTTTTTGGGAGGAAGGTTTAGGGAAAATTTTTGATGCCATTATAAGGGACAAGAGGGTTTGGGCTGATACATAGAGACAAGAAGAAGGGATTTCAAAAGACGGGAGATCGTTGGTGATTCACCACACTTAAGAAATTCGAAAAGGAAATTGGTCTCGCTCTGGGGAGGCTTTAGAGGGGTTTGTATCGGACCTATTACATCGACTGGAAGGGGAAACTAGAGATCCCATAAGCTAGGAAGAAGGTTTTAGGGTAAATTCAAATGCTGCAGTGCAAGTCCTTGACCAACGAGGTCATCTGGAACAGGGAGATGAAGGAGGCTTTGATAGCTGAGGGGGCACAAGGAAGAAAGAAAAAGTAGTGAGGAGGAAGGAGAAGATCCCTAGCCTAGTCTTGGGTATCGACATCTCGGTCGACGAAGCGATGGAAACAAAATAACTCATCTTAGTTGGAAGAGCCAAAGGGAAGAAGTACTATGCAAATTATATCAAAGAATGGGTAGCCAAGGCTTGGAAGGACACTCTTGAACAATGATTTGAGATGTTAAATCTAACAAATGGATGGTTTATCATGAATTTTCAGAGCAAGGAATCACTCTAGTGGGTGCTGAAGAGGAATTGGGGTTTTGGTCGGGCTCCAATTTTATTCAAACGATGGAGCCCACTTTTCAATGCACATAGAGGGAAGGTGGAAGACCTTCCAATTTGGGTTTGGCTCCTAGGCCTCCTGCACCCTCTCTGGTCTGAGAAATTATTCAGAGAGATAGGGAATGAACTCGGGAAATTCGTGGAAGTTGATATGTCCTTCAAATAGACAATGGAACAAGGAATCACAAGAATTTTGGTACTCCTAAACCCCCGAGAAGGGTTATCTGAGGTGATTCAGTTGCATTATAGAGATTGGTCATTTATCCAAGCTCTCGACTATGAAAAAATACCATTCTGTTGCCATCAGTATGGATATATGGCAAAGGATTTCCCTCTAAAAATAAGGAGGAGGAGGAAATACAGAAAGGGGAAGAATAGGTCTGAGAAGGAGGAAGGGATACCTGTGGAAAGACCCAATTCGGGGATAGATAAGGGTAAAAAAAATGGGGATTCTATGCCAAAGGTAGAGGAGGGGAATATGGACATGCCGACAGAAGAGATGGAGGCCTAGGCACAAGAGATGGAAGAGGAGCCGAGCCATGTTGCGGTTGTGGAGGCAACTGTGGCCACAAAAATACCAATGAACGAGGGTATTGTCCTCGATCCTCCTCCCTCACATTCTGTTTTTGTTTTGGATTTTTCGTCTCTCCTTTCGGGGCCTGGTCCTTCCAGGCATTCTCAAAATTATTTTTCTCATTTTCGTGTAAATTCCATAAACGAGTCTCTGGACAACATAATTACATCTATCCCAGAATTCACCTGGAACAACATCTCTCTCCCTTATCGAGGCATACTGATTCCATAAAACATGAAGGAGAGAAAAGCCCTTATAATATGAGACACCGAGAAAAGAAGGAAAACCTATTGTAAGTGGTAGGGGGGTTGGGGAACCTCTTGGATCCCTCCACAGGCCCAAAGCATAGGGGTAAGAAGTAAAACCTCTCCAAAACTCAGATTAGAGCCAAATTAGACGTTGCATATGGGAAATAGAGGTATTTAATAAGGGTACTTAGAGCAGTGCACACCCTAGGTGTGGTGTACAAATGATTATTTTGTCCCTAAACTGCAGAGGGTTGGATAGTAGCCCAAAAAAACTAGCTCTCAAGGCCTTAATATCTAAATATGGGCCGAATATAATATTTCTCCAAGAAACTCTAGGAGCAGGTGAAGATGTCAAAACAAATTTATCTAAGATATGCCCAGGTTGATCCTTTCAATGTCTATAAGCCAAAAGGTTAGGGGGTCTTGCCCTAGGCTTCAAAGAAGGAAAATTTAAACATATAATCTCTTGGGGGTTGGAATAGGCCTTGGATTTTTAAGCCTATTCCATAGAATTATTCACAAATATCCTCCTTTTGAACATTTATGGGCTATGTCAGGACTAGATGGTCTTTTGGAATGAGCTATATGAAAAATATTTCATGGCCAACACAAACCTCATCATAGGAGGGGACCTCAAATTTTCCTTTGGTCAGGCGGAAACCTAGGGTCCGACTGCTCGTTCTGACCCTTTGTCGGACTACTTCTCATCCAAAATTAAATAGGGCAAGTTTATCGACATAAATCTTGTTAAGATGAGACCAACTTGGCAGAACAAGAGAATTGGATAAGCTAGAGTTGCAAAGAGACTGGATAGATTTTTTATCGAAGACGAGTTTTTGGATAGAATCCCTATGCTTTGGAAATGGATTGGAGAAGGTGGGGAATCAAATCATCATCCTATTCTCATGGAGCTAAAAGGACCCAATGTTAAACTAGGATCACCCATTAAATTCATCCCAGTTGGCTTAAGGAGCAATCCTACAACTCCCTCTTCAAGGACACTTAGAGATCAATTGGAGAAGAGGAGGGTTTAAACAAAGAAGCCTATTTTTGGGAAAAATTTACCACAATTGAATGGGAAAAAGAGAAAAAAGAAAAAGAGGAGCAACTAAAATGGCAATGAGAGGAGTTGGCTAGATTGGAGAGCCTAGAGGAAGATGGGTACAAAACACTAGACAAAAGGGAAAAAATAAAAAACCTAGAGGTGGAAAGAAATAAAATTCTCCTCGAAAGGGAAGAACAGTGGAGGTTAAAGAGCAGAGCAATTTGGTTGTCAGAGGGATATGAAAACTTTAAGTTTCTTCACAATTATGCTAAAGGGATGAAGAATAAAAATACTATTTGTGGGATGAGGATGGAGGATGACAAGACTGCAAAATATTTTGAGGACTTTACATCCATGGGAAAGGACCAATTCAAAAATCTATTCAAAGCCTTTGAGGAAGTAACTATAGCTAAAGTAGTGTGGGTGACGAAATTTTTTCCCCATATATGTTAAGGAAGAGGAAAATGAGATGTTGTCAAGCCCAGTGACAAAGGAGGAAGTGGAAGGAGTCCTTAAATCAATGCAAAAGGATGAAATCCAGGGGCTGGATGGGTGGAAAATATAATTTTATCAAAAAAAAATTGAAACTTTGGGGGAGGAGCTAATAGATTGTTAGGGTCCCGTGATTTGGCTGATTGGCAAGCCAAGTGATAGGGTAACATCAAACCAACTTTGGAGCCCAAGGACCTAGCCTTCCTGGACTCAGAGAGGGCTCTCTCTATTTGTGCAAGGGATGCATATTTGTTTGCTTCTTATGTTTTTGATTTTAGGCTAGTTTTTAAGTGTGTTTTTAGTTTGTTTTAAGGTTTTTGAGGGAGGAACTGATCAAAGTTTTAAATAGATAAAAATATTGTTAGATTAACTAGGCTATGGGGTCAAAAAGGTCGAGAAAGCCTCAGATGACGGACAAGGTATATTGAAGGGCTGATTTGATCAAGGTAAAATGGATCTTTAGGTGGAATGAAGTGGGATGGACACTAAGTTTTGTGAAGGACAAAGACTTTTAAACATAAATATTTCAACAACAAACATCTATGTGGTAGGGCTAACCATTAATCACGATAAATGTAACTTCAAACTGATAGATGCATAAAATAAACATTCAAGCGATACATAGAGATATATGACTCTCTAACTTTAGGAAAATCACTATCATATTTTGGGGAAAAACAATTAAGATAAACAAATAACTCAAGCTACTAAGAGAAAACTCCTAGACATAGTATTTTGAGCTATCGGGCACTTTGAACTAAGATTGCAAAGTTTTAGGCAAAGGGCAAGATCGATACAAGACCTCTTTGGTTCAACTCGAACAATCAAACACTCAAAGAAATGTTTCAGAGATGGAGCTTTGACTAGCCATGAGTAAGCAGGGCGTACCATAAATCATACTTAGCATGCATAACAACCATAAATGAAACAAGCAAACAAGTTCTTCAGTGATCAAAGAGCAGTTAAGAATTCTTTGATATGACTAAGAAGGAAGAAAAACATAGAAGCTGTAATAAAATCAGGAAACTCGAGGTGCCTCCATAGGCATGTCTCAAATCTATTCTTTACTGACCTAAAGCAAGCAAGAAGCATGGAAACATGTATGAAAACTAAGAAAACATAACAGAGAGGAACATTATACCATTTTACCAAGTCAAGGAATCCAACAATAGTCGTCTTTCATCATGAAAAAAATTCAAGAAACTATCCAATGCATGAGAAAATTATTTCTTCCAGGCTTGTATAGCCATATATTTCTCTATATCATCAAGTTCAACCTTGTTTACAATGAAATATCTTGGAATATATAGGCCAAAATGAAGGAGAACCTCCTAGTGAAACTAGCAAGCTCATTGGCTCATCAAAAATATTTGATTTTGTCCTTGAGGCTTTGCAAAGCCGAAGGCACAAAATATCCATAAAAATGCTAAAAAAGGAAATTAAATTGACTTTTCCCAACTGACAATGGCTAAAAAAGGCTAAACACTCATTTGGAAAAGCCACTTCAGAAAACTCCATTTTTCACAAAAATGCCTCAGAAATATAGCAGTAGAAAATTCCCTGTCTTGTGGGAAACTTTTGGAGGACTTCCTGATGTAAAAACGAGGCCTGTGATGGCTCGTTGGAAAGCCCTAGATGTCTAGTTTCTTAAAATAATTTTTTTTTCCCAAACTGATCACTAGAAACCTATGAAAATCTGACTTGTGTGGAAAAACCCAGAAATTAGCCTTTGCTGATATGCGAGGCAGAGTGTTGAAAAAGTGACTGTTTTTCGCCACTTTGGGGGACCAAAACATCTTCAATTGATCTGAAATTTTTTGAGTAGATGCCCCTGAAATTAATTCATCAAATGATACCACTTTCAACCTTTGAGGATGCTTCAAACTAAAACGGGCGATGCCCATGATTTTCTGCAAAAAGCCCAAAAATGTCAAAAAACAAAAACTTGTCGAATTATGCCCAATTTTGGTGAGCATGACCCTCATGGGTTTTCAGAAGCATGTTGAGAAGAGGAGGCCAAAATTTCAAGCCTTGATATGTCTTTCTTCACTTTTTGTACCGGGTGCCTCTTTCGGGCCACCTTGAGATTTTCTTGTGTAACCTTCAATTTTCTTCAGGTAAATTGATTTAGCATCTTATAGTGCCTGGTCATTTTCCTTTGAAGGCTTAAGTCTCTATTAGCTCTTTCCAAATTATTCTCCAAGTGTTTAGTCACCCTTTCAAGCCATGCTTCTCTATTGTTTTCTATTTCTTGGGTGAATAAAGTAGTAAGAGGAGAAGATCGGAAAAGGGCAGCCTCTTCCTCTTTCTGTTTCTTCAAAGCTCTTTTGAGTCCCATAGTCCTTGGCCTCTTCCTCCTTGGCTGATATTCTTCTTCAGTGTCATTGAATTCGCCCATAAGTTCTTCCAACTTGATTTGCGCTTTGGAGGCTTCCCTTTGGTACTTGATAGTCCATGCCTCATAAACTGCCATGTGGACATTCATTTGCTTGTTTTGTGTCTGCAGAAAATGTATGAAGTCCTTAGACCTCTCTAGATAAGCTCTTAGGTCATGAATTTTTTCTTCTCTATTTTGCAAGAGGGACTCAAGGATTCTAGCCTCATTGTCACTGTCATCACTATTTATCTGAATTATATCAAAATACCTTTCTTCCTCATGGCTGCTTTCCTCCTTCTCTTTTCCCTTGCTTTGGGTGGCCTTCTTGGTTCTCCTCTTCTTTGGTAATTCAACAATGGATTGCTTGGGCAACTTGCCTTTGCTTCGGAGTTCTCTAGTAACATTTGGAGTTACAATTTGAGCCACTTTCTCTCTTGATTTTCGGGGCTTTGTTACCTTTGGAGAAGAAATCATGGGCCCTTGCCTAGGAGAGACAGCTAGCACATGCTCTATTTGGTCTTTTCCCTTACTTCTCCCATCATCATCTTTGTCACTGTTTTCCTCCTTTTGCAGACTGCTTTGTTGGTCTTTATCACTGATAGGCTCATGGTCACTGATTTTTCCTTTGTGCTCTATGCTGCCTTCTGTAGAAGGCTCATTTTTTGAAGTTTTCTTCTCATCATCCTTGCTGGCTGGTGGGCTTTCCTGTTTTTCATCAAAAGTGTCCCTTTGAGGACTGTCTTGACACTCCTCACAAGTGCCTTGGCTGTCACCTTGTATGTCTCCTTGAGGGATACCTTGTTCACTTTTGTCCCTGCTTTCTTCAGGACTGTTAGGCTCTGTATCCTCAATGTTTTGTGCCTCATCATCATCATGCTCACTGCTGTGCTTGGATTCTTCCTTTTGTCCCTCCTCATCACTTGTTTTCCTCCTTTCACTTTGCTCTTCTTCATTGTTTTGCTCTTTCTCATTTTGCTTCTCTTCACTTTCAATCATAGGATATTTTTGCTTCTTAGGAGTGGATTTACTAGAAGAAGGAGAAACATGATGAGTGGATGATGAGGGAGGCGCATGGGATGAAGAAGTGGTGGCGAAATCGGTATGTGAAATGAAAGAGGCCCAAGAAACTCCTTTTTTCTCAAGTTGATGGAGGATGACGATCTTGATAAGGGAATGATGAAAAAGACAAGCTTGCTACTGAGAGGAAGGCTTCTTTTGAACATTATAATCCATCTTGTCAATGCTTCTATAGAGGAAAAATGGTAGGTTTAGCAATTGGATTCTTGTGAAGTGCATGAGTAGCCTGATATGATAAGCATAAACTCGGGAAAACCTCCCTTCGCATGTGAAATACTTCATGATGATCTTCATGAGAGGAGCATAGCTGGTTAATAAATAGGAAAAAGAAAAAAAAATGGGCATGCATCCCAATGTTCTGGTTTCAAGAAGGGTTTGTATTGATCTGAATCTAGGTAGGTCTTCTTAAACCATTTTTCTCCGATATATGTAATTTCGGTAGCTCTGGAGATAGATCTATGAGAGAGCTTGAAGTCTAAACCTGCTAGATGAACATGCTTCCCTTGCAGCCTTAAAGAAAATAGATGTGTCAAAGGAAGATGACCTTTCACTTCTTGAACCTTTTGACAAAATTCTAAACTTCCTACTTCATGAAATTTAAAGAGCACTGAAGGAGAGGCATTTACTTCCTCAGTTGAAAAAGGTTCATACCTTTTGTGAGGACCACTCTTGTTATCTGGCTTAGAAGGAATTTTTCTTCTGAGATCCTTGGCTGATTCACCAAGGCAAACTGTCTCAAATGTTCACTGTGATAAATTTTCAGACAACACACCCTTTACTCTTTGAGAAAAACCAAGTCTATCTTTAGTTAGCCCACAATTTTGTTAAGACAAAATCATCTCTCCTTGATTTTGACTGTATGAACTCCTTTTCCTCAGATCACTATTTTCTGTAGTTTAAACAAGAAAGAGGTTCCCTTGAAAAACATTGTCTCTTTAGGTGTCACTGTTTCAAGGTACTGATTTTAAAGCATAGACTGTACCCTTTAGAAAACACTGGGTTATGATTTTGAATAAGACTCCCTCTCTGTGGATGATTATTGTTTTTCTAAAACATAAAAGCACCCCCCTTGTTACTGAGTAATAGGCCTGTTAAAACAAAATATGTCTCCTTTAAGGATCATTGTTTTATGTAGTTTATCAAATAGGTATGAGTTTAATGAAAACCATTCCACCCCTTCAGCATTTGTGTTTGAGGAATGAGGGTTTTTGATAAGGACTGTTTGTGGATTTTGAAGACAACCGTCCTTTTATTTTAACACACAACATATTCACTTTCAATCTCTATCTTCTATCCTTTGCAATATATAGCAAGAAAAACTCCTTTAAACTTGACAGCAACCCTATCCTCTAATCATTGTTCATCTCTGAAATTATAGCGAGAAAACTTCTCTAAACTGACACAAAAGTTTCATTATTTCACAGCATGAGAAAAACTCCTTTTCTTTGATCATTTATGACTTAAAACCCTTCTCTAATTAAAACTTTGGAAAAGTTGCAAGGAATACCATTAAACATGAGTTTTTGGATCTCTTTGATCGTTGGTGCAACATGCAAGGAAACAAGTTGAAGACAGGTGAATGAGCAGGTGTTTAGCGCTGAATGCGCCGCGTAGAAGAGGTGTCGGTTTGACCCTGGGAACCCGGTGACCGCTGGCACAGGCGTGTCGTGCGAAGCTACAGGCGCGCCGTGCCTCAGTGCAATTGCTTCAGTTGGGCACTCACAGGCGCGCCGCACAGAGCTTTAAGCTCGAAAAATTCAAAATCGCCCGAAAAAATGCTTCCTTTCTTCAATGAGGAGGCTAAGGAATGTTTTTTTCGAGTCTTGAACTTGGTGAGGGATTTTTTAAAAGACCTCTTCCTCATTTTAAAAAAAACAAAAAATATTTGATGCCTTTGCAGCCCTTTAGAGTGGTTTTATGCCTTTTTGTTTATTTACCAAGGATAAAATCTCAACAAACCTTGATGTGGTCTCAAAATCACAATGCAAACCATTTTTGTTTATGAAGTGAGGGGAGGCTTTATTCTTTGAATAAACATTTAAACATGTAATTTCTTGTGCCCTTTAAACTCTTTCTCCCACCATTTGATGGTACATTTTGACTGTAGATGAAGGTCCTTAGCCCAAGTTTCACCCCTATTATAGTTTGAAGGAGGCCTTTATAAACAGAGGGGACAGAGACTTTATAACATCAGAAAGCCATCTTTTTGTTTGATGTGAAATAGGTTTTTGACCTATGAAAATTTATTGTCTTATCACTGTTTTTCAAACCTGTCTTTCAAACAGATAAAATTTCACAAAAACCATATGAAAAACTGCTGATGCATCTTTTGTTCATCTCTTGGAAGGAGGTGACTCACAATTTATGAAATCACTTTGACACCTTAACCATCTACTTTTAATGAAAGAGGTTACACTATGCTTCTAACCATCTGCTCCTTTTCTAGAGGAGGTTCTCACTGTGCTCTTAACCATCTGCTTTTAATGAAGGAGGTTAGCACTGTAGATATGACATTTCATCTATTTCAAAACTGTGTCATCTTTATGTAAATCATATTTTTTCTTGGTATCATATCAAAGGGGCAAGAAGGTGAAATTTGACATTTTGCTTTATGAGACATGGTCTGAGATATATATCCTTTGTAAAAAATCCCTGTGAACCCTTAGACTAGAAACCATGTGATTTGAATATGGAGAGTATTTTCTTGCTAGACATATTTGACTAACCTCCTTTGACTTTGTTTGAGGAGGCATGTTGAAATTGCTTTTTTGGAGGAGATGTTGAAACACTGATGATTAGCATAACATCAACCCTTTGCATTTATATGTCTCGGAGGGTGTTCTCTGTTCCTTTACGCAACTTTGGCTTTCAGACTACACCCATTAGTAGCCCTTCACTTACTATATTTCATTTGTTTTACTGATGGCAAACTAACTCATCATGAAGGACCCTTTTGACTTTGTCCTTTTGCTCTTTTACACATTGATCATTGTTGCAATTGCACCCCTGTAGAGATGTAAAAAACATATGACTTTTAACTCTGAAGAGCTTCCTTGGGGTCTTATGGAGATTTTTCTTGACTTAAGCATGTTTTTTTAGACAGTGAACATACTTATCTTCTTCTGTTTTGGATCTTTGTTGAACTTCTTCTGGATTGAGATAGAAGGACCTCTTAGTGGTGCGACCTATGGATGGATCAAGATTTGTTTTGGCAGATTAGGTGCTAATTCAAGGCTAGCTGATACAGAATAGAGGATTTTGGCTCAGGGTGTTTTTTTCAAGGAAAGGATTCCCTAAAGCGCCACTACCTAACTTAGGGGCGATCTTGACAGATTCTGAGTGTTTTTATTTAGTACGATCAGATATTTAAATGACAGATAACCAGAGATAAGGTTGCAGACACTTTGTCAATAGTTGGATAATGAATGGCTTGAGGAATAAGGGTAAATGACAGAATATAACCTTTAGCTATGATAGCTCATGGACAAGATTATATGGCTGAAACCAGATAGGACTTGAAAAATGGGTTTTTTCTCATCATAGGCTGACCAGAAGGGGCAGTAGGACAAAAATTGTTTTGGGGTGTTTTCTAGATGACATATTTGACAGTTTGGAGATTAGCTTATAGAAAAATTAGCTTAAGAAACTAGTCATTATCAACAGGTGAAAAATACTGATGAATAACAATGGATCCATTTGGGGAGGGCAACTCCTTTTCAGGAGGTGTCCAGAATTTTAGATCTCTGGATTTTGAAGATTAGTGCCTTATCCATTGGCGCAAATTTCTTTATTTATTGATGCTATTTCTGAAAATGGACAACATGATTAGCATCAAGGTCTTTCTCTACCTACCCAGCTACATTCCCTAACATTTTTTCTTCTTTTGGGTGCATTTAGACTAGCAACCCTTTGGCACAATATTTTTGAAAAATGACTATCTAATTCTACACTTATATCTGCCAGGAGTTTAGATTAAACTGATGAACTCATTTGTTTCTCTACCTATGCTACATCGACTGTAAAGATTAAGTTGTTTGACAAGATTTGATTCACTAAACTAAAACATGAAATTGAAAAATGACCCAATCAAGATTAGACAGTTTGATTTTTCATGTACTTGTGGCATAAAAGACAAGCTGCACACAAATATTATTTTTCATGAAAATGAGATTTAGAAAAATCAGGGCTAGGATACATAGTTTTTTTTTCATCCTTGTTTTCCTCTTTGGTTCTGTTTTGAGCATGTGGAACCAGTATCTTTTCCTAATCTACTTTCTTTGACAAGTCAAGCTTACACAATTTGACTATCCTTTCTTTCACTAACTTATCAGCAATAAATTTAAAACATGTTCAGTTATGATTAGGTTAGATAACTGAACAAGACATCTTTGAGCACTAGTAGCGGCATTTAGACTTGCACGCTTTCAGAATGACTATTTTTCGAACATGGGGATTTTTTGTTGTTTTCCAAACTGCCCTCTTTTTCTACTTTTCTATTGTTTTTGAATTTTCTATTTTTGATTTATTTCTTCAAACAATGGTATGTACAATGATTGAAAAATCTAGAACTAGAAATCCTGAAAATGGTGAAACTTGAGCATCTTATCTTCATAAGGATCTCCTAATGCTCTTGGTCCACTCAGCTCTTGAAAAGAAAAGTTTGGAAAATTTTCTCTTGTAAGCATAACATAAGGATTCATGCATGAATCTCTAAACAATCATGTGTCTTCTTGCTATACTTATTTATACCTTTGATCTCCACTTCTCCTTTTGTTGTACATTTTCTTCAAATAATGAATATATTCTTTGCCATTTTTGAAGCATATGATAACGTCATCAAGGTACATCATAATGAAGAAATTTAGAACTGGAAACATGGCCTTCAAGAACATGTCTTTGGTGTCTGGTGGTTTTGCAATTCTGGGTTTGAAGATGGAACTACTTCTAGCATATTTGAAAAAATCTTTGAGTTTCTCTCTTTGCAAAGGAATTAATTGGTGATACCCTGAAACATCATTTTGTAAAGACACATGATTAGAAGCACCTATCATTTGTATAGTATGGTCTTGGGCAGGAAGGATATAAGTTCTGTCCCAAGGGTGTGTATTTTTGTTTCTATAATCAACACAGATCTTATGTCCAGTTGTCTTATCTTTGATTATTAATGTTTGATCAAGATTTTTGTATTTGATTTTGTTAAAGCTATTTCTTGAAATGATGGAAGTGTCATAGTGTTTCTCATTGTTTTCCCAACATGTGCTAGTATCTTGAACAATATTGCAAATTCTAGTAGTTCTAAATTTTTGGTGAAGTGGCAGAATGTGAGTTAGTTCAATCAGTTTAGGTATATTTGGACTGCAATCATTACATCCCTTCATATCAAGTTTATTAGATATTTTTCCTGGATCTTTAGCAGTTGTGGTTATATTCAAGGTTTCATGTGGAGAGGTACAACTATGAGATGATGAAGTATTTAGGTATGGTAAGAACATTAGACTACCCTATCCCTGATTTCCAAAAAGGTTTTTAATATGCAAGTCTTCTAGTGCCTCTGTTATGAAAAAGGTTCCTGATGTTACTGTTGATGTTTGTCTATGGTTTGAGAAATTTTCTTGATGGTATATAATGTTTTCTGCTTTCTGCTCTACTTCTATTTCTAGAAAATTGAATTCTCTTCCCTCAAGACATAACTGCTTAGGATCATGATAATTTTGAGTGTCTAGCTCATCATAGAGAACCTGGGGTGGCTGATGTGGTGCACCTAAATTTGTTTCAATTTCTCCTGACTATTCCTCAATTTCTTCATCAATGTGTAAAATGAAGGAATTTAGATCTAAATGCAAGGAGTGCATCGGGATGTTATCTGGCCTTTCTTGGCTATTGACCATATATTTCATGTGTGATTCCCGATACAGTATTCTTGTTTGATTAAACACATGAATGGTAGCATAGGACATGTCAAGTTGAATATTTCCTTGAAGCTTGCCCCCCCAAGTTTTGGACAAAATCATTCCGTACTTGGGAAGGATGTTTGCTACCACTATGTCCATGATCAGGTGTTTTGTAGGTATTTGGGCCAAATTGAAACAAAGATCTTTGATCAGGCCTAGACACTTGACTCTGCTCGAATCAAATGAATATAAGTCTTTATAAGGTTTTGTTATTTCTGGGCCTAATATTTCGATTACAACTTTTGGCATGAGATTGTGCGAGGCTCTCGAATTCAGCATGGCATTGTGTAGGATTTGGTCATTTATATTCAGACTAATGTAAAAGGGAAGAGTGGTTCCTTCTTGGAATTTTCCTTCTATTTTTGGACCAAAAAACACCTGAGGGGTATCATCAACTAGATGTAGGGTATCTGCATCATTTCCTATGTTTAGGACCTTTAGCACTTGGGATTTGTAAGAGCTTTGGGAAAGAAGTTCTGTGAGGGGCATGGTGATCTTAATTTTGGCGATTTCCCCTTCAAAACTGAAGGGTGCTTGTAGTTTAGATAGATTTGTTTCAGTTTTTTCAGCCATGACTTTCTCTATGTTCTTAATTTTTTGATTTTGATTCGGGATTTTGTTCAACACAACTATCTCAGTCTAGGCCAAGGCTTGTCTGAATAGATTTATCTTTGTTTTGGTCAGTTTTCTTGGCCATGATTTTGTTACTATCCATTGATCTTTTAAGAATGGTATCAGGGGTTTTATTAACAACGTTGTTTGAGATATTTTTCTTAGATTTGTCTTGGTTTTTCTTACTCCTAAGATCATACTTCCTATGAGCTTCTATTATGGCGTTCTGAAATCCTATATTAGGATCTTCGGGGTCCTCATAGTTTTCTTCACTTTGATTTGAGGAGAAGAAAACTTGTTCTTCTTCTGCGAGGAAAACCTCACCCTCGTTATCAGAACCTATCAAGTTTAAATGACTTTCATCAAGTGGTTCTATATCTCTTTCCACCTCATCAACATAGTTTTCATTGATAGGTGGCCTAATTTGTTGGTAATTTTCCCTTGGTTTATTTTGAGGCGGGTCTCTTCTAAATTTTTGGTTCTAGTTCTTATTTTGAGGGTTTGGCTGGTTGTCCCTAAGATGTGCCTTTTCATTTATCTTTTCCCACATTTTCTCCATGGATCTAACTAGGCTATCTATTCTAGGATCTGAGGAAGAGACTGAAGGGGCGACCTCATCTCGATATGTGACTTTCTTCTCTGATCTCAGCCTAGCTCTCTTTTCAACTAGGTTGGCTTCTGCACTCATAGCCACTTTTTTCATTTCTTCTAAAGTTGTGGGGTCATTGTCTCTTAGTTGATATGTCATATCTGGGTCGAAACCCTCGGGAAACTTTGCTAAGGCTGAGCCAAGTGGAGGTTTGAAGTGAGGCAGGAGGGCATTATAAACACTGTTGAACCTAGTGCAGTAGTCCCAAACACTTTCCCCATTATCCCTTTTAAGATTTTTATATTCGGAAAGGATTTGGATGGGTTTTTTTTTTATTTCCCACCTGTTTATGAAATTTTGGTAGAGGGTTGGGAGATCATGTATACTGTTAGGAGCTAAGCCTTTAAACCATTTCTTGGGTTATCCACCCAGGATTTGGGAAAACATCCTCATTCTTATGATTTCATATTCTATTTCCATGTATTCAAAGGCATCATTAATTCTATCCACATGTTTTTGGGCGGTAGTAGCCTCAACCCCGGTGAAGTGCGGGATTTTGGATTGGTAGTCATGTTGCAAAGGTGCCAAAGGCCATGGTAATACCAAGGGTTCATACCAAGATGCCATGGCGGGAGCTGATGGTATATTTACGGTATGAGGGCTTGTAGGATGAGATGAGGTGATTTGAACAGTGGTGGTCTGAATGGGTGTGGCGGAGGTACTCAGACTTGTGAACTGATTTTGAGAAGATTTGGGGTGGTAAGAGCCAAAGTGGTGGAGAAGTTGAAAATTAGGAGGTGTAGTAGGTGAGGCTTCTCTACTAGGACTCTGTTGCAAATCTAAGGGCTCAAGATCGTCAAATTTGATTTTACTGTGCAACTTGCTTCTAAAAAGGGTTTTTGTTGAACTCAAGTCAAACTGGGAATTCTACAAGGATGTAAGATGTTCAGGTACAGAGCTTGATTTGTCGATGGACCTATCGGTAGCTAAGTTACCAGTTTCAGAAGTTTTCCACAAAATATTTTCTGGGTTATCAACTATGATAGGGGGATTTGGGTCTGGATGAGATCTGGTATTGATTCTTTGTGAAGCCAGATTTCAAAGTCAAATTTTAGAGAGGATGATAGTTGTGATTATTTTTGGACGGATGACCTCTCTAAGGGTTTCGCTAATGTGAAGAATGGTCACAACAAAAATGAAGGCTAGTGGAGTCGCCAGGTGGATTTCTTTGAGATCTATGGTCCACCACAAATACTGACAAAGATACTTTTGGGAAAAAATTTTCTAGCAAAATTTGATGTGGAAACTTGCGAGAAAGACTTAACACTTAATTTCAACAATTTTCTAAACTGTTGGGAAAGCTAATGATTCTATTTGCAAGTTTATTCTGTTTGATTTCTTATGCTTAGGTGAAGTTTTCTGAATCACTAAGTTATACTTAGTTTGTCACTGATTTTAGAGGTTGCACCATGAAATCTAAGTTTTGAGAAAGATGAGTCAACAGAATAGTATGGTTTATGAAAATTTTTGGTTTTTATGTAGTTTTAGGCCTATTGGAGGCTAGTGGAGTCGCCAGGTGGATTTTTAGTTGTTTTGAAGGTATATTTATGGTCCACCAATAATAACTAGGAAAATCCAATATAGGATGTTTTGGATTTTCTAAGTTTTTATGTAGCCCTAAGGTTTGTAAAATTATCCTATAGCTGGGTCATCATTTTGCTAGGATGGTGAGACAACTAGATTCTACTCTTTGATAAAAATTTTGGTTTGAGGGATTTTGAAGTTCTAAGGTATACTTAGATTGTCACTAACTTAGAAGGTCCCACCGTGATCGCCATTATGTTAGGGTCCCATGATTTGGCTGATTGGAAAGCCAAGTGACAGGGTAACATCAAACCAACTTTGGAGCCCAAGGACCTACCCTTCTTGGACTCAGAGAGGGCTCTCTTTATTTGTGCAAGGGATGTATATTTGTTTGCTTCTTATGTTTTTGATTTTAGGCTAGTTGTTAAGTGTGTTTTTAGTTTGTTTTAAGGTTTTTGAGGGAGGAACTGATCAAAGTTTTAAATAGATAAAAATATTGTTAGATTAACTGGGCTATGGGGTCGAAAAGGTCGAGAAAGCCTCAGATGATGGACAAGGTATATTGAAGCGCCGATTTTATCAAGGTAAAATGGATCTTCAGGTGGAATGAAGTGGGATGGACACTAAGTTTTGTGAAGGACAAAGACTTTTAAACATAAATAGTTCAACAGCAAACATCTACGCGGTAAGGCTAACCATTAATCACGATAAATGTAACTTCAACTGATAGACGCATAAAATAAACATTTAAGCGATACATAGAGATATATGACTCTCTAACTTTAGGAAAATCGCTATCAGATTTTGGGGAAAAACAATTAAGATAAACAAATAACTCAAGCTACTAAGAGCGAACTCCTAGATATATTATTTTGAGTTCGATAAATGTAACTTCAACTGATAGACGCATAAAATAAACATTTAAGCGATACATAGAGATATATGACTCTCTAACTTTAGGAAAATCGCTATCAGATTTTGGGGAAAAACAATTAAGATAAACAAATAACTCAAGCTACTAAGAGCGAACTCCTAGATATATTATTTTGAGTTATCGGGCACTTTCTTAGGGTGCGAGTTTGAGGCAAGGGAGAGATCGATACAAGACCTCTTTGGTTCAACTAGGACAATCAAACACTCAAAGAAAGGTTTCGAGGAGATGGAGCTTTGACTAGCCATGAGTAAGCGGGCGTATCGTAAATCATACTTAGCACATAGCAACCATAAATGAAACAAGCAAAACAGTTCTTGATGCATATAAAACTGATTGAGTGCACCTGTTGCAAAAACGAAGAAAAACATAGAAGCTGTAATGAATCAGGAAATCTGAGGTGCCTCCATGGACATGTCTTAAATATATTCTCTACTATCTTACAGCAAGCAAAGAACATGAAATATGTATGAAAACTAAGGAAACATAGCAGAGAGGAACACTATACCATTTTACCAAGTCAAGGAATCCAACAACATTCCTCTTTCATCATCCAAAAAATTCAAGAATCTATCCAATGCATGAGACAAAGTATTTCTTCCAAGCTTGTATAACCATATATTGCTCTATATCATCAAGTTCAGCCTCGTTTACAATGAAATTTCTTGGAATATATAGGCCAAAGTGAAGGAGAACCTCCTAGTGCAACTAGCAAGCTCATTGGCCCATCAAAATTATCTGATTTTGTCCTTGAGGCTTTGCAAAGCCCAAGGCACAAAATATCTATAAAAATATCCTAAAAATGCTAAAAAATGAAATTAAATTGACTTTTCCTAACTGAAAATGGCCAAAAAAGGGTAAACGCACATTTGGAAAAGCCACTTCAAAAAACTGCATTTTTCTAAAAAATGCTTCAGAAATATAGCAGCAGAAATTTCGTTGTCTTGTGGGCAACTTTTGGAGGAACTATCGATGTCGAAACGAGGCCCGTGAGGGCTCTTTGGAAAGCCCTAGATGTCTAGTTTCTGAAAATACTTTTTTTTCCCCAAAATGATCAATAGAAGCCTATGAAAAACTAACATGTGTGGAAAAACCCAGAAATTAACCTTTGTTGATATGCAAGGCAGAGTGTTGAAAAAGTGACTGTTTTTCGCCACTTTGGGGGACCAAAACATCTTCAATTGATCTGAAATTTTCTGAGTAGATGCCCCTAAAATTAATGCATCCAATGATACCACTTTCAACCTTTGAGGATGCTTCAAACTAAAATGGCGATGCCCATGATTTTATGCAAAAAGCCCAAAAATGTCAAAAAACAAAAACTTGTCGAATTATGCCCAATTTTGGCGAGCATAACCCTCATGGGTTTTCAGAAGCATGCTGAGAAGCGGAGGCCAAAATTTCAAGCCTTGATATGCCTTTCTTCACCTTTTGTACCAGGTGCCTCTTTCGGGCCACCTTGAGCTTTTCTTGTGTAACCTTCAATTTCTTTCGGGCAAATTGATTTAGCTTCTTATAGTGCCCGGTCATTTTCCTTTGAAGGCTTAAGTCTCTATTAGCTCTTTATAACTTATCCTCCAAGTGTTTATTCACCTTTTCAAACCATTCTTCTCTATTTTTTTCTATTTCTTAGGTGAATAAAGAAGTAAGAGGAAAAGATCGGAAAAGGGCTACCTCTTCCTCTTTATGTTTCTCCAAAGCTCTTTTGAGCCCCATAGTCCTAGGCCTCTTCCTCCTTGGCTGATCTTCTTCTTCAGTGTCATTGAATTCGCCCATAAGTTCTTCCAACTTGATTTGCGCTTTGGAGACTTCCCTTTGGTACTTGATAGCCCGTGCCTCATAAATTGCCATGTGGACATTCATTTGCTTGTTTTGTGTCTGTAGAAAATGTATGAGGTCTTTAGACCTCTATAGATTAACTCTTAGGTCATGAATTTTCTCTTCTCTATTTCGCAAGAGGAACTCAAGGATTCTAGCCTCATTGTCACTATCATCACTGTTTATCTGAATTATATCAAAATCCCTTTCTTTCTCATGGTTACTTTCATCCTTCTCTTTTCCCTTGCTTTGGGTGGCCTTCTTGGTTCTCCTCTTCTTTGGTAATTCAACAGTGGATTGCTTGGGAAACTTGCCTTTGCTTCGGAGTGCTCTAGTAACATTTGGAGTTACAATTTGAGCCACTTTCTTTCTTGATGTTCGGGGCTTTGTTACCTTTGGAGAAGAAAGCATGGCCCCTTGCCTAGGAGAGGTAGCTAGCACATGCTCTATTTGATCTTTGCCCTTCTGCTCCCATCATCGTATTTTCATTGTTTTCCTCTTGCTCTTACTGTTGCTTTGTTGGTCTTTATCACTAATAGGCTCATAGTCCTTGATTTTTCCTTTGTGCTCTATCTTGCCTTCTTTAGATTGTTTGAAGTTTTCTTGTCATCAAGGTCCTTGTGGTACAATTGGGATTTCTATTTTCATCCAAAGTGTCCCTTTGAGACTATCTTGACCACTCCTCCTGATGCCTTGGCTCTCACCTTGTGTCTCCTTGAGAAATTTTGCCTTGTTCACTTTTGTCCCTGGCATTAGCCAAAATATTATTTTGTTATACCAAAAGGTGGCTAAATCTGTTTTGAGCCTTCAAGGAACAATTTTTCATTACTAAAATTTGTTGGCTCTCGAAGACTCCTTGTAGGCCTCATGCCTCTGTCCAAAATCTTCATCACTTTCCCTATTAATTTTGCTGATTTCCTGTAAGAAACTGCTGAAGAAACCATCATTTTTCCCCTTTCTCCCACTCATAACTAACCTTCATTTACTCCCCCTTTTCTCCATATTATTTCCCTACTTTTCATAAGTTTCTCCCTCCATTCGTGAAAATCCTCCTGACATGGTTTAAAACTTCTTTTTGAGCTGTGCCGAACCCCCAAAATCCCCTTTAAATCCTTACCCTAACCTTTGTTGGCCATTTTCCCCCCTTACCCCTCTATCGTTCCCTTCCTTGGCCTTCAAATTCCATTTAAATAGGCCAAAACCCACCTTCCGACCTTAATATAGGCATAAGCCCCCTCCCGCTAGCCCCTTTCAAACCACTTCCCCGCACATGCCCCGGCGCTGGGACCAAGCGCTTAAGTCCCAAGCGCTAATCGCAATCAGAAGTCGGGCGGGTGCACAAATCCTTTGTAAATAGTCAAAACTCCGATACGATTTATTTATAACAATAAGTCTGGCGATGCGTTCCGCACCGTTGATCTTCTGCGAAGATCTGACGGTGGAGCGCTAATCGCAGCCCCCCGCCTGATCGCAATCGCAATGCTTCAAGTGTGCCCTCCGATCAATCGCAGTCCATACCTCCGATCTTCTGATCCTGCTCTCCCTCCGATTTATTCTTGACCGTTGATCTAATTCTTGATCCAACAGTCCGCACAAAATCGCATCGCAATGTTTCACCCCCTTGCGATTACCTCCGATTCATTCCCCGCCATCGATCTGGTCCTCAGATCAACGGCCAGCGCTCAATCGCAAAGGGCTCAATCGCAAAGTTTCAATCGCATGTTGTTTTGTGACCTCCCCGATTGAGACCCTCCGATTAGATCTGGACCGTCCACGTGTCTAGATCGGACGGTCCAAAACTAATCCTCCTTATTCTTCTCCCGCTATCCTTTTTGCCTTTCTATGCAGATCTCCACCGTTGGTTGCCTTCATCCGACGGCTATGCTCCTCTCCTGCCTTCTGAAGCAGTCTAACCCATTTCCCAGAATTTCTTAATTGTTTTTTGTTTTATGCAGGTGTTTTCAATGGTTTTCCATTGTATCACAAAGAAAAGCCGAGGGTTGGGAAAGACGTTTCCTGCGCCTTCGAAGCTACTAAAAGGAACCATTCACACGGTTGGATTCAATGATTTGTCAATGTTTCATGAGCATTGATGCCGAAAAGCCCAGCGTGGCCCTGCACATCGACAAGACACTGTTTTATTCGAAAGAACAGTTAAAGAGTATCAGTTTTGAGAATAAAGCACAGCAGAAGAAGATTGAAGACAATATTACGGGGATTATGGCTAAGACAGTTATCAAAAGCGTAATCCCCGACTCAAAACACAGTTTAAAGAAAACCTAAAGTGTTTTATCAGACAGAAAGCCTCCACCGCCACAACTTGAGGCAAATTGATTCCTCAGCTACGAAAGAGCCACCTGTCGCCTCAAACCATTCAGAACAGAGGCCGAAGTTATTGCTCGAAGAAATATCTGCCTCCAACATCGCCAAGAAGTTATTTCTGCAAGGAAACCAATGAATAAATATCTGCAGAGTTACTCCAAAACATACACAGAGCCTCAAAGTCAAAAAAAGCTTCCAACGAGCTTTGATATTTATTGTAAACAGTTAATACAGTGTTCCACCTGTGAATTTCTTCATCGAGCCCCTCAAAAGGCCACGAAGTCTTGAAACTGTATTAATTATCCTGAGAGATCTTTTCTCAGATCACCTCCTCATCCTTCTATAAATACCTCAGAAGAAGATGAGAAATTTTTGGTTGCAGAACTTTGAAATACACTTGAGCTCGAGACTTCTATTTGTACATAGTGTTCACTGGCCCTTGAAGCTCTGTTTGTGCTAGAGTAGTTAGGTTGAATAGTGAAGATGATTGCTGAACTGAAACATTGGACTTGAAGATTGTAACTGGTTTGACATCAATATAAAAATTGTTTCTTGGGATCCTGGTCTTTATCACTGGTGAAGTGCTTCTTTCTTTGTTAATCGTTTTCCTTCTATGTATGCCATATTGTTCATTTTCCCTCTGTAAAGAACAGTTTAAACAGGGTTAGGATTTTCTGTATAGCAGTAACCTTCTCTGGTTGAGAAATCTTTATCTTAATGTTTTCTTCAGATTTGTTTATTTAAGAATGATTCAATACAGTTTAAACAGTTAGGAATGTTGGCGTTCCCTCGTCCTTCTGTTTGCTCAAACATTATTCTCGAATGTTATTTCCATTATTTGCTATTAAAGTTAGACTAGAGAAGATATGGTTTGCCCTGATTCCTAGATTCTTTTCTCCAAAGGCAGATTCTGAAAGTTTCCCTTGGTGTTGACTGAAAGCAGACTAGGTTTAAAAGTACTTTATCTAATCTTAAGTTACACTCTGTTTTTCTTATGTGTTTTCATACTTTCTGAAGGTAATTATGTGGATTACTGGATTGTTTGTCAATTAAGCTTCTTTAATAAGAACTTGCCCAAGAAGTCTATGGTTAGCCCTGTCCTTGGTTGGTTTTAAAATAGTTACTTAAGAGGCTTTTCTTGTTTTGGACTGACTATAAATCCTCTGAAAAATATTATCAGTTTCCACCCCTCCAACATTTTAATGTTTCCATTTCATCATTTTAATCTCAATAATCTTGTGGTATAGATAACTTGCCCCTTGGATCACACTTGATGTTGTTGTTCAATTAAAGCCCAGATATGACTCCATAGCCCAATGGACTAAAAAACAGCGTTATATCTATCTATCTGCCAAAACTGTTCTATTTGCTTGCAACTTCTCACTTTTGAAACTTTTACACTTAGGACTTTCCCCTCAAGTAACATTTCATGCTCAACCATCCAAAACAAAACAAAACCTTTGGCCTTCATAACTAGCCTAATATCATTACCTTAAGATTTTCAAATACAATATCCATCTTTGTACATATTGGAGAGATCCCTCTCCGGATTCAGGAGGGCTAGATCCTAGAATCCCAAAGTTGGTTGAAATGATGTTAACTCTGTGATTGGACTCTCCCAATCTTGCTAATAAACTACAGAGACCTAACATTTTTGGCGACTCCACTGGGGAAAAACTCAGAGTCTTTTACATTCAAATTCTGTCATAAAGGAGCTTGCGTTTAGGTTCATAGAGCACTTGCTTTATTAACCAGCTTGAGCCACCAGAACCTAACATTTCTGGCGACTCCGCTGGGGACCTGAGTGTTTTTAATACCTTTTAGAGGCCTCAGAAAACCCTTTATTCGAGAACATTTTGAGAGTAAAAAGCAGCCTTTTCAAGCACTACCAAGAAATGGTAATTATGATGAAACTTGTTTGAATCAATGACAAACTAGGTAAACCCTAGGTTTCTCTTAAGACTTCATCTAACCTTGAAAAATCAGCTGGCTTAGCCATAAGAGTAGACTGCCTTTGTCTCGCAACCTTAGCTAAGTTTTGAAACAAAGTTAGGATATTCTTAACAACCACAAAACTGAAAAAATGACTTAGAAAAACCTAAAAATATTTCAGATTGGAATTAAATAAACATGGTGGTGGACCATAAGACCTTTTACCTCTGAAAGGAGCTAAAAATTTCCACTTGGTGACTCCACAATCCTTGAACAGACCTTAAGACTCCACTGGGAAGAACCCTTATCATTATAAAATCATTCAAACTCAGTTAGAGGACTGTGGGATTTAAAATTGTAAAAACAGATTGGTTAACCTCTCCAAGATTGTCATATCTGGTTGAACTTTTCTTGTTTATTTGGGTCTAAAAAACGCAACATAGTGGCTTCTAAAAAGATTCACATTAGAGCCCATCCTGACCCTGATCCACCTGAGATAGTTGATAACCTAGAAAGCATCCTTAGGAAGTCTCCTAAGATTAAATCTTCAACTGTTTTCATATCACCCTTGAGAGCTAATTCAGTTCCTGAGAATCTTACAGCTCTACAAGAATCATATGGTGGTGGAACCATAAAACGTTTTACCTCCTTAGGAGCGAAAATTTTTCCACCTGGTGACTCCACACTCTGAAACTCCCAGAAGACCAAATGACTCCACTGGTAGAAGACCTTGAACTGATTGACCAAACACAGTGACCTCTTTTCTGATTTACAAACATGATTCTGAGAATACAACGAAGATATGCCCCAATGAGTAGAGATCATATCCCTGGGTTTCCACATAAGATGCCCCGGGTGAATTGGGATGACAACCTGCCTGTTTTCCAAGGTGAAAAGTTTGATGACCCTCTATTACATCTCATCAAATTTCATATACATGTATGGAGGTTGAAAGTTGAATGGCATGAAGACTGCCTAATGAAAATTTTCATGTTAACATTAGAAGGAAAAGCTAGGGATTGGTATGAATGCTTAAGATCTTGTAGTTTGTTTTCTTTAAGAGATCTTGAATATACGTTCTATGAGAACTATAAAGAAAACGCTACATCATTATCATTGGGTGCAATATATTATGATCCATCGCAAAACATCACCCAACACATTATAGATAATGAGGAAGCTTGGGAAGAGATGCATCCCGAAGATCTTTTAACAGCCATTCATGAGTTTAATCTCCTACTGAAAAATTTTAAGAACATAGATGAATCACTTGAGGAAGAAAACAAACAAGAAATAAAGAACATTCCTCAAGATTTTCCTGAAAACTTAGATAATGATTCATCATCCCTTATAGTCGAGGCTCAAAAAGACACCCAGCCTCAAAATCAGTCTTCGCAAGAAACAAAGAACTGCTGTACTCCTGTTCAAAGGAACATAGAAACATCCTTCCCTCTGACCGAAAAAGAGATAGATCAGACTATTTATAAACAGTCAGTCTCTGAAATTTTTTGCGAAACAAACACTCTTGCCCATTCACATAAAGAACTTTGTTGTATAGATTTAGAAAGTTATCTTGTAGATCAGTTAGAAGAAAAGCAAACTGATGACCCAATATGTTCGACTGACAAAATTGTTTATTCAGATGATTTTCCGAATTTCGATCAGTCTGATGATGATGATGATGAGTTCCAAGAAAAAACTAATCATGCAGGGCAACCAACGTTTGATTGGTGTTATCATTTTCACCATCACCGGCTTGAAAGCCAAAAACATCCATTTCAATCCATCACTAATGGCTTTCACATAATTGGAAATCAGCAGCCTTTCAACTCAGAAGGTGAAGAGAAGAGCAATAAAGAAATTTTTGAGCAAAAGGAGCTTTCTCTTGAAAAAGAGGAAACCTTTAAATACTCCCCTGCTCGAGAATATAATAACCTCTTCATACAAATTAATCCACTGAATACAAGCATACCAGGGCCACAAGAGGACAACACTGTCAAATATGATGAGTCCTCCAGTTCAGAGGATGATGAAGATGAGGGAGAAAAACAAATAGAAGACTATCCTGATGTGGATATATCATCTTCTCCAGAAGAAACTTCTCCCTTCACTAATATTAGTTTGTCATATAAAGAGCCTGAATTTGTATCAGAAGCAAGCATATGTTTAGAGAAAGAAAATATTTCATTGTTTGCTATTGTGCAGGTTAAATATGACGATACTTCCAAGCTACGTACTGAAGAGATACTCCTCAAAGCTGAAGCCTTGGAAGCAGATGATCTACCAATTGTGGAGGATCAAAAGGAAGAGAATCTTCATCTTTTCTTTGTTGATCCTATGGAAGAGTGTGTGGAAATCCCGACTGGCTCAAATTATCAAGCATTGACCCTTTGCAAGAGCCAGAGACATGAAAAGCTGTCACCTTCTGTGATAGCCTTGACATTGAAGGTTAACCTTCAATATGTTCTATGGATACCTCTGACAAGCAGCCAGAGTTACTACTTCTTCTTGACATTACTTAGCTGGCTGCATTGGTACTTTTGTATCATATGAATATGTAAATACTCCATGTTTAGAATAGGTTAGATAGGAATGTCAATAAAGCTCAGTTCCGAGCATGTAGTTAGTTGTTGTTTTCTGCTTTGGAGAAAAATCAAGAATTCAAAAATACAAAAACAAAGAAAGAATGAAAAGAGGGCAAATTGACAAAACAATAAAGGTATAGCCCCATACCAAAAAGAGAAACAAATCTGAAAGTGTGCAAGCTTAAATGCCACTCCTGCAAAACACACTTCTAGTTAGTCAAACTGTTTAATCTTGACTAATTAGCTTTCAATTTTCTGCTGATAGGGTAGTAAATTTGATTTTCCAAACCGTTTAATCTTGGCTTATCAGTAGATAGATTAGGATAGAAATTAAGGTTCAAACAAACTCAAAATCTGAACCAAAGTTTCCAAAGAGAGATGACTCAAAACTGTTTTATTTTCTGAGTCATAAAAGAGGAAAAATTGGTTCTAATTTGCTCAAAATTTGAATCAGATATCAAGGAAGAGATAGCTCACAGAAAAAAAAGAAAAATCATAGCTATGAGAAGAAGAGAGAAGGCCATAATAAGAAGCTTTCAGATCTTAAGCCTTCAATTTTTGATGTTCAATTTCTACAAATAATAATCTATGTGCAGCTGGTTTTTATGCCATAGATCATAGCAAGTCGAACAGCTCAATCTTGACTTGACTATTTTTAAATTTCTATTGTAGAATTTAGAGAATGAAAGTTTGTTGGACTGTTTAATCCCAACGGACAGTAGACTAGGTAGAGAAATATCTGAGCTCAACTGTTTAATCTGAGTTCAGGGAGAAATAAGGATTAGAAATAGATTAGATTTCCTGCTTTCAAAAGAATAAAATGTTGTGAATAGAGTTTTCCAATCCAAGTGCACTCTCATGAAGAAAAAATGTTAGATCAGTAGGATTGGAGTAGGTAGAAGTTCTATTGATGAAATTCTTTTTTCTTTCATGACTAATATTTTTATCAAAGAAAAGCAAGAGCAAGTAGTGGGTCAGGCACTAGTCAACATCCCAGAGAAATCAAGTCTAAATTCTTGATGCCTTCAAGAAGGCACCATCCCCAAGTGGAGCCACTGTTAGCCACCTATAATATTTTGTTATACCAAAAGGTGGCTAAATCTGTTTTGAGCCTTCAAGGAACAATTTTTCATTACTAAAATATGTTGGCTCTTGAAGACTCCTTGTAGGCCTCATGCCTCTGTCCAAAATCTTCATTACTTTTCCTATTAATTCTGCTGATTTCCTGTAAGAAACTGCTGAAGAAACCATCATTTTTCCCCTTTCTCCCACTCATAACTAACCTTCATTTACTCCCCCTTTTCTCCATATTATTTTCTTACTTTTCATAAGTTTCTCCCTCCATTCGTAAAAATCCTCCTGACATGGTTTAAAACTTCTTGTTGAGCTGTGCCGAACCCCAAAATCCCCTTTAAAATCCTTCCCCTAACCTTTGTTGGCCATTTTTCTCCCTTACCCCTCTATCGTTCCTTTCCTTGGCCTTCAAATTCCATTTAAAAAGGCCAAAACCCACCTTCCGACCTTAATATAGGCATAAGCCCCCTCAGCTAGCCCCTTTCAAACGCATGCCCCCGTGGCCACGGACCAAGCGCTTAAGTCCCAAGCACTAATCGCAATCGGAAGTCGGGCGGGTGCACAAATCCTTTGTAAATAGTCAAAACTCCGATGCGATTTATTTATAACAATAAGTCTGGCGATGTGTTCCGCACCGTTGATCTTCTGCGGAGATCTGATGGTGGAGCGCTAATCGCAGCCCCCCGCCTGATCGCAATCACAATGCTTCAAATATGCCCTCCGATCAATCGCAGTCCATACCTCCGATCTTCCGATCCTTCTCTCCCTCCGATTTATTCTTGACCGTTGATCTAATCCTTGATCCAACGGTCCGCGCAAAAATGCATCGCAATGTTTCACCCCCTTGCGATTACCTCCGATTCATTCCCCGCCGTCGATCTGGTCCTCAGATCAACGGCCAGCGCTCAATCGCAAAGGGCTCAATCGCAAAGTTTCAATCGCATGTCGTTTTGTGACCTCC